>JADBJO010000044.1:1087500-1147500 GCA_016801955.1 Conus betulinus | reverse complement strand
CCTCTTAAAGTGAATGGCAGACTGATATCAGAGCCGAAGGACCAAGCAGAAACTCTGAACCAAGAATTTCAGTCTGTGTTCACGGAAGGAAAAACCTACAAGAGGGGAGAGTTCAAAGAGAAATGCCAGATGAGAAATGTAGGCTTTCCAGAGCTGACCAGTATCCAGATCTCCGAGGATGGTGTCCTAAAGCTTCTCAAAGGTTTAAATCCATACAAAGCTTGCGGATCCGATGAGATAACACCCCCAAGGTACTGAAGACTCTTGCACCAGAAATCGCCCCCATACTGACTCGCATATTCCAGTCCTCCATCAACACTGGAGTTGTACCCGAAGACTGGAGGTCAGCAAATGTCACGCCAGTTTTCAAGAAAGGGGAGCACTACGATCCTGCAAACTACAGGCCAGTTTCTCTGACAAGTGTGCCTTGCAAGATCATGGAGCAAATCATTGTCAGAGCTCTAATGAACCATCTAGAGAGCAACAAGATACTTTCCCCACGTCAACATGGTTTCCGCGACCTTGCGAAACGCAACTTTTAGAGTTGATGGAAGAACTGACAGAGACCATGGAAAAATGCGGCCAAACAGACGTCATCATTTTGGATTTCGCAAAGGCCTTTGGCAAGGTAAACCACTCACTCCTCCTCCACAAGTTACATCGGTATGGAGTACGGGGCCAAGTCAACAGGTGATCGGTGGTTTCCTGAAAGATCGGCGACAGGCAGTTGTAGTGGATGGAACTAGACCAGACTTCATAAATGTCAAGTCGGGAGTACCTCAGGGCTCCGTTTTAGGTCCGAGTCTTTTCCTGGCCTACATAAACGATTTGCCCGATAATCTCTCCTCACAGACACGTCTCTTTGCAGATGACACAGCTGTCTACCGGCAAGTAACAACCAGCCAAGACCAAGATGATTTACAGCAGGACCTTCATAAGCTTGAAAAATGGGAAAAGAGTTGGGACATGACTTTCCATCCTGCCAAATGTACAACTCTTCCAGTCATCAGCCCCAAACGAAAGAACAAGCTCAGTGTCCCAAGCTACCATCTACACAGCCAGATCTTGACAAATGTCACTTCAACGAAATACCAAGGAGTCACCATCTCTCAAGATCTAAGTTGGGACCTACACATAAAAAACATCATCAGTAAAGCAAGCAAGTCCCTAGGTTTCCTGAGGCGCAATCTGAAGATCCGTGCTCGCAACATCAAAGAGACTGCTTACAAAGCACTGGTGCGCCCAGTTGGAAATATGCGTGTACAGTCTGGGACCCATATACAAGAGACCACATCACTGCCATCGAGGCAGTGCAAAGAAAAGCAGCCCGTTTTGTTAACAACAATTACCACCGACATGCAAGTGTTCAACAAATGATCAGTGAATTAGGTTGGACATCTTTGCAAAACCGGAGAAAGGTTGCACGGCTCGCCATGCTCTACAAGATCAGACAGGACTTAGTACATGGAGTTTGGAAAGGCCTTGTCTGATGGAAAACCTAAACTCAGAGCTGCAACCTCACGTGACAGAAGACTGCACTCTCATCAGCTAAACCGCCTCAGTGTATACAAGACTATAGATTAAACTTGTTCCTGCCACGTACCATCCAGGAGTGGAACAACAACTTGACAGAGGCTGCTGTGACATCAGAGACTCTTGACCTATTACCGGTCAAGAGCTAGCAGCCTCCTGCAGTAAATAGGTCTTTTTCCCCTGCGTCAACCTCCCAAAAGTGTCAGAATAATCAACCCGATGATTGTCGACACTCGACGGATGATGATGATGATGACTTCTCCAAGGCCTTTGATAAGGTTATTCACAGACTCTTTCTACACAAAATTTGACACGATGCATTAAGCGTGATGTCAAATAATTGGGCCACATCTTTCTGTTGGGAAAACGTTTTCATTCAAAGCAAAGAAGCATAATTAACACACCAAAATACGCGCGCACACACATACACACACAAGCGCACACACATGCGCGCGTGCGTACTCACGCACATACACATACACATACGGACGCGCGTGCCCGCGCGCACACACACACAAAAGTACGCACTTACATAAATACAAAAACACGCATCTCAATACGAACACACTCATACCCTCACATACACTCAAACTTGCACACTCACACACAGACTTACACACGCCACACACACACACACACACACACACACACACACACACACACACACACACACACACACACACACACACACTCATACGAGCACTCGTACACACATGCATTCACTCTCATAAACACACGCATGCACGCACACATACGCGCGCACGCACATACACATCCACGCCCATTCAGGATACGCTTCGGTGCTCGCACCCCGATCCGTCGGTGCGCAACAGCAGGGGCCCAGAAATCCACCAGTCGGACATCGACACAAGTTTGGAGCAAGCTATAGACAAAAAGTATTTCGGAAGGATGTGTTCCATCAAACGGATGATGTAAGTGTGCTGCTGTGTGAATCACGACGACCTTCAAGAATATTCCTGCGATCCGTGTTCGGAAGACGATCGCTTTTTCTGGTTTAACAACCAGGAAGAAAGACACATGTCATAAGAGGAATGTCTTAAATTGTCCTGCATTTGGAAAGGAAGACGCATCGGCAACACGAAGCATGCAGAGACCCAAGCATGTGCTGCACGCTGTCCACGGACTGATCCAGTTTTACCTGGGGTGACCGTCGTCTACAGAACTGACAGTGAACACCAGTGACATTAACCTACGTCCATTTGATAAGTCTAACAGGAATCCAGGCAATACGCTGCACGAGATCCGTCCATTTCCCCAGCCATAATCCATCTGTCCATCCCCTCCCGTTCAACGAATACGAAACTCAATGGGTTCCCATAGTCATCAGAGAAGGAATTGATATTTATACTTACGAGTCGTCCTTTTCATCTTACCCCACACTCCTTATCGAAACCCCCATCTTTTGAAATCCTTGTTCAGTCATTTTCATCTGAAGACCTGCTGTCTCTAGGTTCCATTAAAGTTTCTCCATACCAAGAAATAAAGATCTAATGAAACGCTGCGAATATTGCGATTTTAAGAAATGAACGCCAATGACCTTCCTCTCTGCTAAACGACTATTGAACGTTTGGGCATGAGTTAAGGAGTCTGACTCAAGTTATTCCATGAGATCAACGACTCTTATACACACGTTGTTTTTTGAGTTTGATTGTATTTGTTGTGGGCAAACTTCTTTACCAGTTTAAATATAATTTGAAGCCTTTAACATTTTTTTGTGTTTTCATGAAAACAACATGAACAGGGAATGTTTGAATTTTCTTTTTATTACTTTGCGCCCATTTTGCGGCGAATATTAGAAGATACATGGTTGCTCGTTCTTCGTTTTCGTTGGCTTATATGTTGTTTGTTTTCACCTGAAGAAGACCCAAGAGGTCGAAATGCATTGTGTTTTGTCCTGTAATCTGTTTGTCTCTATTGTCTTGCGGAACTAATTTTCTTTCTTTAAAAAAAAAAAAAAATGCTTCAGTTTCCGTCTTCAGTCACCTCGCTTTTATTTAGAAAGAGAGGGGGGTTAGTCACCGCCAAGGATATAGATAAAGAAAGTACAGGACAAAACACAATGCATTTCGATCTCTTGGGTTTTCTTCATCTTTTTATTTGGATAGCGTTTTTTTGAGATTTTCCGATTTTAGGTTTGTAACGTAGTCTACAATAGGGGTATACTCTCATAGTGTATAATTTCGCTTGTAAAGTTGTTTACTTCATTCATTGAAACATCTTGACTCGTGTTTTATCAAACATATTGATTCAAAAAGCGCAAGTGTGAACAATATTACCACTTACTTCACACACAATATCATACTGAAAAATTGTCTATATCTTTGTAGATAGCGAGAATCGTCCTTTTTGGGCACGCGAGACAAAGCAGCCATATTGAAGCGGTTGATTCCATCAAACTATAATTCATTTCACGTTGATACAAGGTAAAAAGCATCAACAACAACAACAACAAACTTGTATTGACAATATATTGTATAATATAAGCTATTTACTTCAAATGCAAAGGAAGAGGCATTTTGGGCCTAAGATAATGCGCATGTGTTTTGCTTGGAATTTACCGACTGCCAAAGTGCAGTCATGGCCGCGATGGCGCCTGCCTCTACGAAAAGAAAAATCGGCACAAAAGGCACAAACCTCAGATTGTAACTTTCATTTTGTAGCGCATAGCCTACTGGCTTCACGGAGCTGTTGTGTCAGAGTTATCTGTATGCAGAGCAAGCAGTAAAACTGAATGTTGAAAGAATATTCATACGATGATCACGTAGATTGGTTAAAGTTCATCGCTCGGTAGAAAACGGTTGCGATTTAGTTCAGTCCAGTGGTTTATTTTGTCATTTCATCGCGAGGTGATACTACACATGTTATTTAAAGACAAAAAAAAAAAAAAAAAAACAAAAAAAAAACCTCCACACTCAGCTTACCATCCATATGAGTACTTCAAAAATTGTTGATCTTCATAAAGATTCTGCAACATAAGAACCATGTGAGACTACCACTTCTTTCCCCAGACTATCGCCTTCATCATTTTGAAGATTCTGTAGACTGTAGGGGGTTTACACGAAGTTAGAAGTTGCTTGAGATAGTGTGTGTGTGTGTGTGTGTGTGGGGGGGGGGGGGGGGGGGGGGGGCATCCTCAGCAGGAAGGCTGTTCCAGTCCGGTATGGTCCTGGGGAAGATTTCTGTCTATAGAGGGTCCTGCAGTTGGAAAGGTGGTATGTTGTTGGCAACCTCAGCAGGAAGGCTGTTCCAGTTGGGTATAGTCTTGGGGAGGATTTCTGTGTATATAGAGGGTCCTGCAGCTGGAAAGGTGGTATGTTGTTGGATGGGACCGTTGTGTTCCTTGGGGTGCAGAAGGATTTTGAGAGGGTTTGTGGCATGTGTTGATAATGAGGCTTCCGTTACGAAATTTGTAAAAGTTCACTAGTTGCACCTTTCTCCTTCGTTCTGTGAAGTGGGGGTGGGGGTGGGGGGGGGGGGGGGGGGGGGGGGGGGGTGGGGGGGGGGGGGGTGGACCACTGAAGGGTTTCTAGAATGTGTGTACACTAGAGGTTTTCCAGTGTTGATGGGTGACCCAGCGAGCAGCTCGGCATTGGATCACTTCCAGCTTCTTAATGTCCTTCTCTGTGTAGGGGTCCCACACAGAGCTGGCGTATTCAAGGGTTGGGCGGACTAGTGATAAGTAGGCTTGCTGCTGAATGCGCTGGGATCCTACCTTCAGGTTCCGTTTCAGTAGGCCAAGAGTCTTGTTGGCTTGATTGGAGATGTGGGGGCTCCAGCTGACATCAGAAGTGATGGTGATGCTGAGGTATTAGGCCTTACTGACTGTGTCAAGGATGTGGTCACAGAGAGTGTAGTTTGAAGGTAGGGGGGTTTCTCTTCTGGCTCACTCGCAGTGTCTGGCAATTGCCTGGATGGAAACTCATGAGTCATCTCTGCTCCTACTCTGCAAGTCGATCGAGATCCTTCTGGAGGGCTTGCTGGTCGCTGGTGGAGGAGATAGTTTTGTGGCACAGAGTGTCATCAGCAAAGGGACGAGCAGTGGAGGACAGTCCAGTCGGCATGTCATTGATATGCTAGGCCCAAGAACAGAACCTTGGGGAACTCCAGACTCCACAGGGACAGGACTGGAAGTAGCTCCAACCACTACTGCTGACTGCTGTCTGCCTGAGAGGAATTTTTTTATCCAAGTATTTTCCCTGTGATTCCAAGGGAATGGATCTTATGGAGCAGGAGGGAGTGACAGACTTTGTCAAACGCCTTGGAAAAGTCCACAATCAGAGCGTCTGTCTGTTTACCAGCCTCAAGATTTATGGATAGCTCATCTACAAGTCCAATGAGCTGGCTTTCACAGGAGCGCAGACGTCTGAAGCCATGCTGTGCTTTGGTGATAACACCATTCTCCTCAGCGAAGTTCATGACAGTGCTCGTGATGATGTGCTCCATTACTTTGCATGGAACACTGGTTTGATAGGACGGTAGTTTTTCTGGGCGGTAGCGCTCACCTTTCTTGAAGACTGGGGTAACATTGGCAGTTCTCCAGTCCTTTGGTACTTTGCCTCTGTTCAGGGAGCACTGGTAGAGGAGTGTGAAAGCAGGGGCTAGTTCCACAGCAAGCTGTCACAGTAATCTCGGGCTAATGTACAGTATTGACATTTATCAGAGTTATTCATCTCAGTACCTTTTTCCTGATAGAGCAAGTTCAATACTGAGCATTCAAACAAAAGATGATGAACAGAAATGTTTTCTCTGCGGACACAAGTAATAGCATGAGGATATTTAGTGTTCCAAGTATTCAGCTATAATTTATTACTGAATCAAACAATGTGCCTTGGGCACGGTGATAAAGTAGCCATTTTTTGACCCCCCCTCTCCAAAAAAAGCAGCAGTTGCGAATTTCGAGTTTTGATGCGAAAATATAGAATGAACGACCACCGTAAGACCATGTACTAGGACACTGCAAACGTCTTGATAATCCAGAACAACCTTGTATGCAGAGGTATTGTCTTATTAGTACAATACCTCCTGTGTTTTTGAGGTGTCGTCATGATCAGTGTGAACCTGTGGCTCTGCACAGATAGCATAGTTCCACAACAGGTCCATTGAATGTTTTTTTTTTTTCTTCCAGAATTTTTAAACTCCAGGACTGGAATTGATAGTGGGCAGACAGCTACAGATAGGTTTCCCATACTAGTTTTGTGTGCAGGCTCTGGGAACATGCCATCATGAGGAACGTATCATTTTAACCCAAAACCAGCATGGTTTCAAAAAAGCATCCTGCAAGACTCGTCTGTGGAATTCACAGAACTGATAGACAACCTGGCAAGTGGCCAGCAGGTCGATGTTCTGATTTTCGTTTTTTCCTTGCCATTTGACAAATGACACTTAGCTGAGCTTATATGTAAACTCTGGTACTATTTTTAGGAATTTTTCCAAGGCGTTGGATAAAGTAAACAGCAGTTTGCTGCTATGTAAGCTCAAGTGCTGTGGTGTTATGGGCACCATGTATGGTGCAATGATCACTTCACTTTCTCAGAGGCTCGAGTCTTGCGATTGTAGTAGATGGCTTTTCCTCCACGCTTGAGAGATTGGGGCAAATTCAAGGTTTGTCTTGGGTCGTATTTGTTCCAGGCATATGTACATAAATGACCTGCCAGACAGCATAAGCTCAACTGCATAGCAGATGACATGGCTGCAAATGATAATAATCTCCAGCAACTACTACCAGAATGAAGACCAGCAACATTACTGCAAACCCCCCACTGCTTAGTCAAAGAGCTAGGACATTGTGAAGTCCCTGATGATTACAGTCAGGTGGAAACCACTCCAGTATGCCATTATGTGTTGTAGGAACAATCTCCAGATATGTTAGGAGAACCAAGCACCTCGGCATCATCATCAACCAAGAGATCAGCCAGGATGACCATTAGTGCGATCCGTACCAAGGTGCACATGAGCCTGAGGTTTCCTAAAAACTTGATCTGCAGCACCAGCGTCAGGGAGCAGATTTGCAGATCCTTTGTGCATCCTTGTTAGAATACATGTGTTGTATGTCTGGGATCTCTACACACAGAATAACATTGACAAGTTTCAGGCAGTGCGCAGACTGGCTGCACCGTTGTTCTCGACTGTCACAAGAACATGACAAGTGCCAGGTGCATGCTGAAGATGGGGCTGGTCAAATGCTGCGGAGCAGAAGGTAAAAAGCCACATGTAGTGAATGTCAGCAGTTCTGCCGCATGCAAATTACAATTAAGAACTGATTTATGGATACAGAGACCCTTCATTTCTTCCAAGGACAGTCAAGGAATGGAAGGGAATTTCAACAGAAGCTGTGCTGGCCATTATTAGGGAAGGGCAAAATGTGTTGAGAATACAAGCCTGAACAATCAGAGTTCTACCTCCTCCCCCATGCTCCAAGTCTGACTCAAAGGGGTAGGGGCAATCTTCAGCTTGTGGTACATGTGGCTGTAACACAAAGTCTTGCACATCCAGTGCGAAGCTTGATGATGATAACCTGGTCAGGTCTGCCCAGATGTATGGCACTTGGCAGCCCTTTGAGCCTTCTGTCTGTTGATGTAATCATTTCTGATATTGCAAGAAAACTAGTAGTGTCTTCAAATTGGTGTGTGAAACAATCAAAATGCAAACTCATTAGCTGCCAGAAGCATTAGGAGAAAAAGCTGTGATGTAAAGAATTTGTGTGGTGCCCATTTCTTTTCATCTGATCTCTTGCTTCTCTCACCACAAGCAGAACTGCCAGCCAAATGCCACCCTCTGGATGTAGCATGCTAAGATTTCATTGACAATGCTACGCTGATATATTTTGTGACAAACTGGTATGCACCCCCCCCCAAAAAAAAAAAACAAAAAAAAAAAAAAAAACAAACAAAACAAACAGAAAGAAAACAAACCCTTAAATGGAACCAAAACAGAGTAAATCTATCTTAGCTAAAGACTGTGAACTTGTTCCAGCCCAAAATGGCCATGTACAGCAAGGAGAGGAAAGAGAAGCAGAAGAAAAAATCACTGAAGAAAATAGGAATTTTGCTGTCTTACTAATGTTGTTGTCTCGTTCGTCATTTCTTTAGATGGATTCCTCCGTCTCCTTGACAAAGGTGGCAGTATGTCGCAGGTCCTCCAGTCCTCCGTAGAGCTTCAGGGCCACTGGTATTGGGTCGGGCCAGGTTTTCTCTCGAAGCACTGTGGAGCGGGCAGGACTGCAGCAGATGTTTTGTTGTCTGGCTGCCCTTTTCTGCAGGGGCACTGCTCTGTGTTGCTGATGCGGAGTTTAGAGAATACGTGGTGTTTCAGGTGGTTGTGGCCTGTCTGAGCTGAAGATGACTACCTGCTCTTGTCGAGTCAGCAGGTAGTATGGGTCTGCTCTGTTTTGGCGTGGATGCTGCTGCTTCCACTTGTTCTGCAGCTTGGCCTCGATGATGGTCCTGGATTCGGTGTAGCTGGTAGATCTGTCCATCTGCTCCTTTGTAGTGCCCTCCTTTGCCAGGGAGTCAGCAGTCTCATTGCCGAGCACGTTGCAGTGGGAGGGAATCCACTGCAGGGGTGACTGTGACTTGTGCAGAGGGAGGCGAGAGATGAGGATAGATCGTTGAGCTCTGGATCTCTGGCTGTCTGTCTAATAGGTTTCATTGTTGGCCGTTTTGATGTTTTGTAGCGCAGGTGGAAACCATGCAATAACTAACGAGATTTCTTGTCTTCTTAGTCGACCGTCATGTTGTACATGAATCAAAGTGCATCTGAAAACGCTGTTGAATTTGAAGAGATGGCATGTGTGCTACACTTAAATTTGGAATGCTATACTTGAAATATCAGAGTGCTACATTTTGTGCCTTTGAGGCTGTAGCAGCTTTGCACAAGGGATGCCTGCCACACTCCAGTTGTCTTTGATGAAACCTGCCTTCTGACAACTGTAGATTAGCAGACCTTTAATGATACAATGGGCAGTTTCATCCAGGAGGTGTGTGTGTGTCCTTCATTTAACGTCTATCCACTATTCGTGATATTAGACAAAAGGAGGTGTCATTGTATGCAGACTAGTCTAATTATGGTACACAGCATCTGCCAAGTTTCAAGACTGCACTGCACACAGTTTGCAGCTTTTGGACAAATGAATTAATGACCAAGATGAGATGATTTAGGACAAGGGTCTCATGGATAAGCCGTAGCAGATTCTGTTTTGGGTATTAGCCCAACGCAATGGTCAGACTGTGGGAACCTACCTAACATTGTCTGCACCACTATTATCATTGTAATTGTGTGAGGGCGCACATGCATGTGTATGTGGGTGGCTAGGTGGGCATTGGCCCCATTTATGTGTGCTATTGCATACAGTGTGTGTGTGTGTGAACACACGTGTGATTCATGTGTGATCTGTGGGCTAGTAAGAGCATGCTCCTACATCTGCTCATGATTTTCAGTTATACAGGTAAGCGTGCCTGTGTACACGTTCACATGTGTACTTCAAAACAGGTTTATTGTTTTAAATTCAAAAGAGAAATCTTTGAAGTATGAACATTATACTGTGGGATGTTATCGTTTTTAGTTTTACATGTATTTTTCTTTTATTGCACACCCCTTATTCTTCTTCACCAGACTTGATTTCCATGTGTCTTCTAGCAGTCCACAAGAGAGATGGCAGACAATGCCGAGGACAAGGATGTACCCATGGAGGAGGGTGGTGAAATGGGACGAAGATGAATTGTTGGGTACAGAAGGAAAGAATGGAGAAGAAGAGCAAGAAGAGAGTATGAAAGAGGAGACCCCAGCTGCAGATAAGCAGAAAGAGGTGAAAAAAGAGGAGAGAAGCAAAAGAACAAGAAGAAGACTATGATGATGGCGGGGCTGCCAGTGATGTTGAATTCACAACTGAAGACGACCGTGCTTCTCCACCTGGTGAGTGCTTGGTTCATGACGGTATTATTCATTAGGAATAAGTTATTTCTTTAGTTCAAAAGATCATGTGATATTGATGAAATGAAAAAGTACAAAATGCTGTCCCAGTACCTCCTCCACCCTTGACCTCATCCCAGCTGTATCCCTCATCCCACTTGTTCAGAAAGAAAGAAAAAAAAAGAAAGGTGAAAGAAAGCAAGTTCGTTTCTAAACTAACTTTATAGGCCTGTGGCTGAAACTGATGGTTCTTAACTGCAAGTATCTAGAAGCATGAACATGTTGGAAGTTCTGACCTGCAAGTATCTCGAAGCATGTTATGTTGGAGCATATGTGCAGAAGTGGCCTGGAAGTGGCATATCGAAATGTACCCACTGGCACCAGAAGATGTGATGCTGGACAACTTTGTCAAAATGGTCAGCTCTGCTGATTCGAGCCATGTTGTGTACCGGGACAATGAGCAGGGACAGAAAAGAGGGTGAGTTTTCATATCTCTGTTGAGGAAAATTAGTGGGTAAAATGTGGTATCTTGTTCATAACGGAATGAAATAAGACTTGCTTTTCATCTCATGGTGCTACTTTTTCATTTGTTTTGAAAGCTAGTCAGATTTTCAGTTGAAAATGTGTCAAAAATCCAGACTGCAGTCGTGTAAGGTTTGGAAAGAAAATGACTGAAAATATGTCAGTCTGTTCTTATCGACTTATGATTAAAACATCTTCTCTAATGGACAGATTATAAGAATTGTCAATACTGCAGGCAGTGTTTGTTTTTCAGTATGAGTTTGTTAATGTGTTAGAAAATGATACACACTATGATTTATACACACAATGATTTTTTTTTTAATTGTTATTAAATATGTAATAAGTGTGTGTAATACAGATGAGAAGTAAGAGAATAGGATGTGGTTGCATATAAACCACATGCTGTCTTAATTATAGCCCCTGGAAAAGTTACACTAACCATGTTTTACAGTGATCTTTATGCAGGTTGTTTAATGCATTACAATGTTCAGCTGTAAATTGTAGATAAGCTGCATTTATGAAATTCTTGTTGGCTGAAATATTCCTGTGGGTAAATATGTTTCATTAACCCTGCATTCCATAGTAATTATCTGGGATTGTTACAGACAGAGAGAGAAGCTTTTTTTTTTTAAATTTTTTTATTAGACCTCCTAAATGTTTCAAAATGGTTGTTTTTTGGTGTGAGGGATCTGAAGTACATGGTAAAATATTGCTTAATAGAATATTATGATCTCTTTTCTCCTGTTTTCACATGTAATTATTTCATTATATTCAGCTCATGAAAACTTAATGAAATGAGTATATTGTCACCATATATAGGCATAGAGACTGAGGAGTCTTTACATGTTTTTACAAATGGTAATCATGGTATCGTAGAAGTTTTTGAAAAGCTTTGTAGATACTTAGCATACTTGTTCACTTCCATGGTTTCAGGGAAGCTCACTTTTACACCCAGGACTTGGAAGTTGCCCGGACATTGATGAGGACTATTTGTTGCCGGAAGTTCACCTTTTTCCGCCCCTTCATCTACCTCTATCATCTGAAAGATGGCTCTGAAGACCAGTATGAGACAGGTAGATTGAATGACTTGCTTTTAAAAATAGGGGGGGAAAATGATAATGTTCCGTGCTTTCTGAGAGGCATCGCTCCCAAGCCATGCAGACCAGCTCCAATATATTCACCTTGGTAGGCTTTTCTCATTGCAACTCAGACCATCAAGGCACTGGAAGCAATCTGCATCAGGTCACCATGCAACCAACTGGAGATGCTCCACTGTTGCCCTGTCACTTTGCATTTTGCACTTCGCCAAGTTTGAATCATGGTCTGAGATATGAAGTGTCAAGCTTAGTTGTGATTACAGAATTTACTCGATTTTTTTGTTGTTGTTTTTAAAGTGAATGCCATTACAGGCTAAAACAATAAGGCAAGCGAGCAGTGAAAATCTATTTTGCATGTAAATTTTGTATAATTCGGAGTCTGTATTTTACTGATTGCAGTATTGGGGAAAAATATGCAAGCAATGCAGTGGTGGTGAAATTGTAATGTCACTGACAGGCCCAATTCAGTACATTGATAGTCAAGGAAAATTTTGTTTTTATTGACCTTGATCATAGGGGGTTGGATGGATGAAAGTGCTTTTAAATGACACACTGCTTAGAGTCGTGATGTACACACGAGAAAAATCACTGTGCCACGGTTGAAGTTAGCTATTCTTACTGATGTGTCAGATGGGAATTTTGTGTGTGAAAGACATACGTTCATGCCTATTATCTCTGTCCAGTGAAATTGATTTGCACTCTGAATCTGGACAACTTATCGAAGTGTTGCTGAATCATCTGTTCCAGAGACAGATAAAGCATGTGAATATGCACAGCTTGTGCTTCTCATTTCATAACTACCCATTGCATACATGTTTGCCTGATTCCTGACGTCACTGAGAAGCTACATACCAGTGCATTTCCTGAATGAAAGGGTTAAAAACCACTGTTAAATTTTTGAAGCTCTTTAGTCAGGAAGTTGCATATGGTCTCAAATTCTGGAAAAGTGACTTTTTGTTCAACCATGACAGGATAGAAGATAAATATCAGATAGCAGATCTGTGAATACCATGTTTTCTGGACAAACATGTCCACATTTATTCAGAAGGAAATGACGAAGTGGTTATTGAAATTAGAAATTTGGAATGGTAGACGGATTTTCAGAGAGCGTGATGGAGAAATGGGTTGGGGAGTGTTCTGACATGTGTTCCTTTTTCTATTTCTTCACATCCTGCTTCCTTAATCTCTGACTGTATTTGTGCCACAGAAGTAAGTGATAAAATTAGTTTCATTTTAATTGTTATTGGAGTGTTTTTTTCTTTTTGTGATGATTTTAGTTTTGTCCCGTCAGATGATGATGGGAACATGAGAGCGGTTTTCACATAGAAGTGGTTTTCATTTCAGTACTTTGGTGTATGTGTTTCAGCTTATCTCAGGCTGGACCTCATTGAATCGGCCAAGATGAGATGGGACAAACAGAAAAAAAACAGAGGTAAGTTTGTTGTTTCGCTTTACCCTGGGCACTTCGTAAAATAAATGTTGTTATGCCATTATGCATTTCACTGTCCACTCTTAACAGCACCACCCCTCCCGCCTCCCCCCCCCCCCCCAGTCCCCCCCCCCCCCCCCCACTCCCAAAGAAATTGTTGATAATGTGCTCACTTCTTAACCACAGTTTTGCCAAGTGAAAAGCAGCTCTTCGAAACTGCAGATAGTAATCAGATAGAGTCATTTGAGTTTTGATAATAGAATTTTTGTGTGTGTGTGCATATTGCAAATTAAGTTACATGTATTTGCAATAATGTTCTTAATCCTCTATTGTTAACACTGATATTGTTGAAAGCATTTTACTGTTCTTGAATTAATTACTTTGGTTACTTTTGTATTTACTTTTTCATTTTCAAGACATCTTTATTGTGTGACAAATGTAGCTGTGTTAAAATCTGTTGGTGGTGCCAAGATAGTGCGTTTTGAAACATTCTATATCAGGTGAGCAATTCTATGTAATGATCTTGAAGCTTTTATGTTGACAGTAGCACAGCCAACAGGGCTAAGTGGCCAGCAGAAGGCAGCTGTGTGGAGTGAGTCAGAGCGCTGCGCTCTTGACGACGAGAGGGGCCCTGCGACTGACATCCACGGAGGTGATGGTGAGGCCACCCTGTCTCTCCCCCCCCCATCCTGGGTTGGGGGTGAGGGGGCGGTTGAGCCAGTCGCCGGAAGGCCCGCACTGCACTTCCTGCCCTCTGAGGGCCAGGGTGTGGGTGCAGGGTCGTGTGCACTCTTTGTGCATGCGACCTTATGACCACGTCTGTCCATGTTGCAGGGGACGCCACTTCACGTGTTGCCAAGGTCAGCGATGTGCCACTTGACACATCGAAGGAATTTTTGAAGGTTCTCTTTGCTCGAGCCTATCATGTCAAACGAGAGTCTGACGAGTCTGAGGAAGAAGCTAAGAAGGCTAAAGAGCTCAAGGAAAAAGATGGGACCAAAGAAGAAAATAATAGCGCTGACAAAAGTGAAGAGGAAGAGGAAAATGAGGAACAGGAAGAAGAATTGATCGGAGAATTTAATGGGTAAGTGGCCGGTGTGGCCAGCCAATCTATTCATGTTCCATGGTTTATGAATATCTGGGATGGGATAGGAGGAGGGGATGTTAGGAGATAGGATTGTTTTGTCATCTGTGATTGTTGCAGTACAGGCCAAGAGCTGGCGAGATGGTAAGATGGACCTTTTTTTTTTTTAATCCTTTGTATCTTGTCTCTCTGCATTCCTGTTTCCTCTCACTACTCCTCCCTTTTCCAATGAAGATGTATTGGTTTAAGAATCTTGCTGAGATTTTTTTTTCCAAAACAATTATTTTATTTACTAAATGTGAACAGATGCAAATCTGAAGAAGCATGAAGTTTGGAAACTTTCATCTGATGAGAGACTTTGCAAGTCTTGAATGAGATAATGACACTAAGAAAATTTTGCGCTTGAATCAGATATCATCTTGAAGATGATTTTGTGAGATAAGCATTTTTGTTGGACCATGCTTGAAGTACACACAGTGTTCTGAAACAAGAGTTATGTGTGAAACATACAATATGGGTATGGCAGAACTGCTCTTCAAACAGTGATGTTAACAGTTTCTTATCTTATTATGAGTTGACCTCATTGGGAGGCCAGAAACAAATGCAAGCATGAACAAAGTGATCCATTTTTGGTCTTTTTTTCCCATGTATTTGAATGGATGGCATTACAGAGAAGTGGGAAGAAGCTGATATTTTTGTGTCGGTGGTTTCCAGGAACTTGACCATCGACTGCAGCAGTCGTGCCAGCCTGCGGGGCTTCTTGTTGGGCTACAGAAAGATCATCATTGGTTCCAGTCTGCTGGTCATCAAACCTCTGGCTGAAGAAATTGATAGTCAGTGTTGATCTCTTCTCCTCTTTTTGTAGGGGTAAAAGGGCAGGGGAGAGCTGCGCTTGTTGCTCTGGGGAACAATTTGTGAGATCTCTTCTGAACAACAGAAGTGCATCAAAAGTGGTTCTGTCCCTCATTCTTTCATATACATGCAGAAAATATTCATGACTCTAGGGCTCTAGGACTCCTTCATCTAAGTTATGATTCTAAGTGACCTGTATATCAAGGAAAAAAAGTTTGTTGACTTGATAGTCTGAAATATTGCAGAACACACAGTGTCTCTCTCCCCCTTCTTGCTCTGTTAAGTTCTTGCTGTGTGATTCAAATTTCTTTTAGACTTCAAAAATAGCTCTCATATATGATTGCCTCAGAGGTAAGGATACTGAAATAACTTCCCTGATCTCTTATAGAAGCACCTCTCCGATCTCTTTTTATCAGCTTGAAGTATGATGTTATCACTTTTGATGCCTGCACAACATGGTAGAAGTTACAATGATCAAGACTGACATTTTTATCTTTGAACCTGTTACTCATGTTCATTGAACAATTTTACACTTACATTTGTGAAGAAAGTTCAGATTCCGTAAGTTTTGGCAGATCCCATTTCTTCTGAACTCATCTGTGCTGCTGAGCCTAAATACTATATGTCTGTACAACATGGATTTTTAAAATTCCTGTAATCAAGACGGACATTTCTATCGTATCTTGTGCTAATATCCTCTTGCGCTTTCAGTAAAAGCAGTTTTTGTATGTGGTGCCAACTTTGTACCAACCTTCAATGAGAGCCAGGCTAATTATAAAGATAGTGGGAAAGGCAGGAGGGAGAGGTGGTGGGCGGGTCGGTTGAGGGAGGAAGGAAGAGGCAGAGGAGTTCTGAAAAGCAATAGGTTGGAGGATATTCTTAGATTCTGAGAGTATCCACAGTTTTAGAGGTTATAACTTGCCATTTCCAAGGAACAACAACCCACTACAAAGATTGAGCAAGCACTCTGTGATGAATTAGTAGGGAATGAGCAAATGCTGCTTTGTTAATGAATTCATTATTCAGGGATACAGTGATGGATGCATAGGTGGTTAAGGATTTTCACTACCCTCTGTCCTTGTCCAAGTGCAATGGAATTGAGGTCTAGTCCTTTACTCTGATTATCTAGGACTGGTTTGGCCTCTTTCCGTGACATTTATCTCCCACTGTACCCAAAAGAATGATCTTGGAAAGGCAGTGATGGCAAGGTGTATGCCCTTGCCAAACAAGCTTGTTTAGCTGCAGAGAGGTTTTGGCAGCACTGGTGCTGACTTGCTGCCTGTCAAATGCAGAATGTCTTGAGTGGGAAAAAAAATTGTATGATCTCCATATGCAAATGACCGGTACATACATATAATGCATGTGCTGTTACCATCAGCAGTTCAGTTGAAAGGAACCTGGTCACAACTTCGCTGCACAAAGTATAGAGCAGTCAGATAGCAAGATCAAAAGTGTAATGAATTAATCTTGGCTCAACCTGTTTACCTTTATCTTGTTGCACATTTTTGACAAACGGGTTCTGGTCATCTGATCTGACTCTGAAGTTTTGCCACAGATCCTAGACTCCCATTCCCATACTCTCCCCTCCCATTTTTCTTTTTTGGAGTGGGGCAGTTTGTGGACAGCTGAAGAACATGGACATAAATCATGTACACAGAGTAACAACCTTGTGACAGGTAGCAGAATCACACAAGGACCATATAGGTTCTTTTAGAAGCACTATATATGTTCTTTTAGAAGCATGTTTTCACCAAAAGTATTTCTAGTCAATCTATTAGAAGCTTCCTGAAAATGGTGTCAGAATGTGTCTGGTTTCATGGCAGTTTTCAGGATTGCTGGGATGGTGACAGTTGAATTTCAGTATCGATGGGATAACCACAGTTTCAGGCTTAGGAAAGATCCATATGCTCTCCTGCATATGTCCTGCTTAAAAAAAGCTATATTCATTGAAACTAGTAAATGTTCACATACTTAACGGGTGGTTTTTTTCCTGTCAGTTTCAACTGACAAATGAAAATGTTCCGATTTTTATGAATGAATTACTTGCTTGATTTAATAGAATTATTTTTGAATTGAATGTGATGCATAAGCATTCTTGAAAGAGCAAAGCCACAAGTTAAGAGCAACAGAAAAAAACAACAGATGCCCACACACTCACACACACATATACACATGCATGCATGCATGCACATACATACATATACACATACACACACACACACACACACACACACACACACACACATGCACGTGCACACACACACACACACATGCACGTGCACACACACACACATAAGCATGTGCACACACACTTTTTTATAAACCTGATGATTTGGCGTCATATACTTTTCCATACCATAGCATTCAATGGCAGTTAGTCAGCTCTGCCAGGCCGAATTTTTTTGTGGCTAATGCAGTAATAAGACCATCACGTGGTGCCCACCTTACTTCCGGCAGGGAAGAAGCTGGTGTAAACTTCCTGTTCCTCTTTCAACTTCGGCCTCCTGCCTGACAAGGACAGGTTTTTTGCTCCCGTCTCGCCTATACTTGTTTCGGCGTCATATACTATACCATGTCAGACCATAGCATTTCACGGCAGTTAGTCAGCTCTGCCAGGCCGAAATTTTTGTTGCAAATGCAGTCATAACACAGTCACGTGACACCCACCCTACCTCCGCCCATGGAAGAAGCCGGTGTCCGCTTCGTGTACCTCATTCATCTTCGGCCTGTCGTCCAAGCAAGACAAGTCTTGTGCTCTGTCTCGCCTATACTCTGCCTTTGTGTAAAGATAGCTTATGTTTTGCTTCTTTACTTGGTCAGTTGTGGCTTGTGCTAAAACCTAAGTACCCTTGCTGTGTGAGGCTCTTGGTGGGCTACCATTTCTATATTTTCTTTCTTTCACGCTCGTCGTGACTCTCGCAGCTTGGTACGTTTGTCGTGTTGCTCCTCGCGACTTTGAGCAATCGTCATGTTGCTCTCGCGATTTTTTGTTCTTGTCAGTGCAAGTTACATGGGCACTGTCTCGGGTTTTGCATTTCATCCCTCTTCTTACGGCATTTTCTGCCTGTTTATTTTTCGCTCACGCGCCTGTTTGTTTTTCAATTCGATGATCGAACGCTGTCCTAGAATGGGAAGCTGTCAGGCTGACCCTCCTCTGCTTCCCACACAGGGTCTATCTCTGACTGGTTCTCCTCCTCACGGACAACACATCAGTAGCTTGCTATGTAAACGGGGGGGGGGGGGGCTCACTCCATTCGGCCTCTCTCTTCGGACAGAGGCCCTCCTTCGCTGGTTTCACGCACGGGGAATCGCCCTCCGCGCGAGACACATAGCGGGGATGCGTTATATCCTGGCAAGACCCAGGGTCATCGTCCCCATAACCCGTGGTGGCCGACCCAGCCCTGTTTCCGGACCTCATGTCCCTCACCCATGTTCCCCCCCCTCCAGCTGGACCCTCGGTGGGACATGCTGAGGCAACCCCGCTCAGGTCATCCTCACTCGAACCCCCCAGATGCTTCGCCTACACGCTTGGCTCCTGTGCCAACCCAGTTGCGAACATCTGCCACTCTCGGACAGATCCCAGTCTGTCCTAGACACACTGACGGGGGCCGGGGCCTCTCAGGGACTGCGTGACTTAGCCTCTGGCGTCATATACTGTACCATGTCAGACCATAGCATTCAACGGCAGTGAGTCAGCTCTGTCAGGCCGAATTTTTGTGGTAGATTCAGTCATAAGATAGTCACGTGACGCCCACCCCACTTCCGACAATGGAAGACGCCGATGTTCGTTTCCCGTACCTCATTCAACTTCGGCCTGTCGCCCCAGCAAGATAAGTCTTGTACTCTGTCTCGCCTATACTTCTGCCTTTGTGCAAAGATTGCTTGTGTTTCACATTCTTGACTCATTCACTTGTGGCTTGCCCTAAACCCTTAGTACACGTGCTGTGTGAGGCTATTGGTGGGCTAGCATTTGATTAATTTTCGCGATCGTCACTATCCTGGTTCTTGTTTTATCGGCGTTTTACGCTCACGTTTCCCCTTGCAAGTTTGTTTTTTGGTGCTGTCCCTCGGCACGTCTCGAATTCCTTGTGCCTTTCGGTGCCTCATTCGCCTTCTGCCTTACAGCCCTCCTGCGTGTTTATTTTCTCCTCACGCCACTACTCGGTTCGACAATCGCCTTGCCGGTCTCGGCTGCCATCTTTCTTCGCGCCGGTTGTACTTTCACCAGTTCGCCTCACTGTAAAAAGTCCATCGTACTCCACGTGGTTTAGCGACAACATTTCTCGTGTTTGTACACACGTGCTTTTGCTTGTGTGTCGTAACTTATCGTTCTTCAACTCGCGGATCGCGATCGCGATCTAGTGTTGTTTTCCACTCGGATCGTTACTATGATCACGCAGCATTACTCAGCACTTTTCGGTGATGGTGCTGTTGACCGGTGATCGAGTTTCTCACAACTTCTCGATCCCCTGGCACATCCAACATACCTGTATATTAAGGGGAAAAAAAGTTTGTTGACTTGATAGTCTGAAATATTGCAGAACACACAGTGTCTCTCTCTCTTACTTATATCATTCCGCACGGCCGATAGAGTTTTATTATTTTTTTGCTCAATCGACCGTCATGTCTCTCCTTTGCGATCGTGTGCTCCGGATTTGCTCGGCACCATTGCCTAAGGACTCTGTCAGGTCAAGCCACTCTGCCTTTCAGAAGTCACTCACATTCCCGGAGAACCCGCGGGTCGATTCCGATCCAGAGCAAACCGTTCTTACCACAGAAGAACGGCCGGCCGAGGTAGATGGAGACAACCTTTCCGCGGAGGGGATGTGGGATCTTTCCTCCTAACCGACCACTCATGCATTTTTCTTGAATTTTCATTCGTTACTATTCCTATCAAAGGACTGAAATAGAGTGTGCGTAGTAAGCTTATATGTCTACAGTATTAAAATGATATGCAAATGACCACACGTGAGGGGAAAGACCATTTTTCCTCATCACTGACTGGATGACCAGCCAGCGCTTTGTCTCGCTTGCAAAGATGGCGGCGCAACCTTCGACGAGCGAGCGTAGCGACCAAATCAACGTACTTACACAGCTGAGCGGGCTCTGCTAATCATTTTTGATAAAGATAATAATCTTTTATTCAGCGACTCACTCGAGCATGAAGGTGAGATGATGATAGTGATGGAATTGCCGACCATATTCGTCAGTTATTGAGTCGTGCTGTGCGATCTCAAGAGTGTGTTCAGCTGACTGGTTACCAACGTCGAACGAGCTAGCCTAGTGTGTACTCTGCACTGCGTGCGAGTGGCCAGCGACGTGTTAGTCAGCGCGAGAGGGGAGCGCGGCCTGCTCGCGGCGTGACACGGGCAGCAGGAAAGGTAGGGGAAGAGGAGGAGTGAAAGAGAGGGTTGAAGTCCAGCAAGGGGGCGTGGGGGGGGAGGGGGGCGTGGTCGTGAACTGACCTGTCTGCATGAGGTGTGAGCGTCTGGATAGACTTCTAGACTGTTTTACTTTCATTTACAGGTGTAGTGTGACAATACAAACTTTATTTTCAACTTTTTTTTGCTTTGTGTTCTTTTTTGGATGTGAAGCTGTGTAGTGGTAAATACATATGTTTTTGATTGTGCAAAAAAAATATATCCAAATCTAAATGCCTAAATATTTTTTTATGATCAAAATTAAACAAAAAAAGAAGCCCAGATTCAAAATCTCCATTCAATTTCCTTCAAAAATCATATATATTTCATTTTTATATCTTTTGTAGTTTCTGAGCTAGAATTTTTTGTTAATTATTACCCCCAAATCATTAGATTTCCCTGGCACTGGGCGCCACGCCAGGTTTTGACGCCAGCCGTGTCCATACACAAGGACGGTCGACCAACCCCGATCAACCATCGCAGGTTCCCCTAGGGGTACAGGACGTTGGGGAGTCGACCTACTCGGCTCCCCACTTGGGCAACGTCCGCGGTCCTGTTCCTCTTAGGGGAGGATCAACCAGCGGGACCATGGGTAACCTGGCCTATCCCTCTTGGGGGGGGAGAACACGGTGCCGCAGCCAATCCAAACCGCGCATAGGTGGGTAGGGGGTTCCGTTGGCAGAAGTGGGGTGGGCGTCATGTGACTATCTTATGACTATTTGCCACCAAAATTTGGCCTGACGGAGCTGACTGACTGCCGTTGAATGCTATGGTCTGACATGGTAAGTATACTAGCCAAACAGGGAGTGTAATAAAAACTCCCCATTTTCCTATCCCATCTGTCTTCCCCTCTACAGCTCTCTGCTCGCTCCATTCGGGGCTACAGGTCGGTGATCTGCACCACCATTTGCCAGCTCGGCAGCCCTTCTTTGAGAATTTCTTTCTTAGAGAAGTATCTAGTAGGGTGGCCCTACGGAAGCTCAGTCCCCAAGGCACATTCCCCTTTGGGACCTCTTTATTGTCCTCAGTCCCTCAGTTTAATTGAAATCCAAATTCCTCTATATGAATGTATGTCATATGTGAGAAAATGGGTAATGTGGCTAAATTATTGTTTATTTGCTGTGAATGTGTGTGACCACAAATTAATTTTCTCAAATTGAGATAATAAAGTTTACTTGACTTGACTTGACTTGAAATCCCCCGTTCGAGCCCATAGCCACCCTTCCCTTTGACTTTCTCTCCTTCATTACCTCCTTTTGCCTCGGCCAGAAGACGAAGTGAGATCCATGCCTTCAGCGGGGGGGACCCCAGAGACATCGCCTTCCCCAGGGATGGCTCTGTCTCTCTCTCTTCCTTCTTCCCTGTTCTTAGCTAAGAATCAGAACAGGGCACAGCCTCTCCTTCCCTTGTCATCCGCTCACTGGCGGATCCCCTAGAAAGGAGGGAGAATGGGGGAGACATGACCTGTGCCCTTCAGGTGTCCCAGATACTACTGGGAACACTCGCGCCCCAGGCGCTTCTCCCAGAGACATCTTTTTATTTCTACCACCCCAATAATAAGTAAGGCATCTCAGCTGGCACTACCTCTAGTTGGCTTTCTAGGACGGTGAGATCTGCCTACGCACAGGCGTTCAGAGATCTCTACTGGCGTTCGGATAACCCCTTTATAAATTTTTATTTAGGGGATATCTGCATGACCAGGGCTGACGGTTCTAGAGGGATCTCCTTTGTGGTGGCCAATGCAGCCATATCGGCTAACCCCAAGAACCACTAGGGCGCTCGGCCCTCCTCCGATTCCTTTAAATTCTGCTATGGTCTGACACGGTATACTATATGACGCCAAAATGGGAGTTTTTATTATACTCCCTGTTTGGCTTGTATACTTACCATGTCAGACTCTAATGCCCGCTCTGCCTTTCCCTCTAGCGCCAAGGTTCTCAGGGTTACCTTGTGCACAGGCCTCTATGAATGAGGTACACGAAGTGGACACCGGCTTCTTCCGTGGGCGTAAGTAGGGTAGGCGTCATGTGACTGTGTTATGACTGCATTTGCCACAAAAATTTCGGCCTGGCAAAGCTGACTAACTGCCGTTGAATGCTATGGTCTGACATGGTAAGTATACTAGCCAAACGGGAGTATAATAAAACCTCCCCATTTTTGTAGAAATTGCTTGTGTGCTTGCCTTCTTCACTTGTTCTGTTGTGGCTCACGTTAGATCAGGGGGGTACCATTGCCGCTGGAGGCTTATGGCTGGCGTTCTGGTACATTTATTCACCCTCTACGGCGTGACGGCTCGCTACTTCATCCCATTGTTCTCCATTTGGCCCTACTCACTGGTGTTGGAACGCGTCCTCTCTTGTAGTAACGCGTCCCCCCTTTTCTTAATTTTCTTCCCTTTGCCTTCGATTTCCATCGATCTCGTCTCCTTGTTTTTCCTCACTCTCCATTTCGGTGTTCACTTCGACAGTCAATCTTCGCCGATCACTCGAGCCGCCATCTGTATTTCACGCCATTCAGGCCTATCCCTGCGTTTTGTTCGTCATACCTGTTCAGTGCTGGAGGCTTTCCTCCTTTATTAGCGCCATATTTTCATCTGTATTAGTACTACTGATTGTGTTGTTTACGATCGCTCGTCTAGTACAGGTTGATCTAGTTTGTATACACATCAGAACCATGAAAATGATGATGGCGGATGTTGAAAGAAAGAGAGAAGAAGAAGAATAGAGTTCGCCTTACGATCTCCCGTCACTCATAAAAGGGAAGAACCAAGCATTTGCTTTCCTAAATTCCCCCTACTAGTCCCCTTTCGGCCTCGTATATCTTCAGCGCGTTGGTCTATTTTACTCGCGCCCATTGCTTCTCTTTGGCAATCGAACCCTCACTGGTCAATCGATCCGCCATCTTGAATGTTCCATGCCGGTCAACGTTTCCGCCATATTGCCTCACCGCATGATGCCCACTTACGGTTGCACGGTCTTGCCGGTACGGAGATTTCCCCAGCCACATTTGTTTGTACCCTATGTGGCACCCTATGTATCTGTACTACAGATAGATCGAGTGTCTGTACAATCTCTTGATCTACCTACTGGTGCACATTTATTAATCAGTACCTATTTTATCACAGGTAGATCGAGGGTCTTTACGATCTCTTGATCTACCACTGTTGCACATTGATTAGTATCTCCTTAGTATTATTACAAGGTACTCCGGGGTATTTTACTCTTGCGCTCCATTGTGTGTCACTCTCGGCGATCAATCCCTTCCCGTCAATCGATCAGCCATCTTGGATTGTGCCACGCCGGTTGGCATGTCCACCATATTGCCTCATCGCATGTTTGTTCCACGCCAGTCAGTGTTTCCGCCATACTGCCTCACCGCATGGTGTCCCCGTCGGTCGCAGCAGGATTGCACCTGGTTTGGCAGGTTTATTGCCTCACTGCAGGCGGTCACACCTGGTGTGTGCACAGTACGGAGGTTATTGCCTCACCGCAGGCAGTCGCACCTGGTCTGCACCTGGTTGGCGGTACACCTGGTTTGGCGGTATGGAGGTTTCCTCGGGCACATTTATTAGTAAGATTTATCTGTACCTTATTTTTCATTTCTACTGGTAGATTGGGTGTCTCTACGATCTCTTGATCTACCAACGTGTGCACATTTATTACTACCCCATGTATCATTATTACAAGGTAGATCAAGAGTCTTTGGCCATTTATTGTACCCCCATTAGTAGCACCTTTTTGTCTTCTTGTCATTGTACTAGTAAGATCGCGCGAATTCCTCTTGATCTAGCATTACACATCATTAGTGTTACTAGTACAGTCGATCGGGGTTTTCGATTCCATTTCTCGGTCCCACTGTTCGGTGGTAGGGTGTCTTTTGATCTCTCGATCAAGTATTATTCGGTGCTTTATTTATCAGTGCTGTAGCACTAGGTCGATCGAATTTATTATTTTTCTCGATCGAACGACTTGTCTCCACTTTGTGGTCTGCGCTCCGTGATTGCCCTGCCACCATAGCCCAACATGGCGAAGGACAACGACACAGGTCGGGCCACTTCACCTTTCAGAAGTTGCACACACTGCCCTGGAGGACCTGCCGGTCGATTCCTTGGGGCTATCCGTTCTTGCTACGGAAGAATGTATGGCCGGTGTAGAGGGGGGTGCCGCGGAGGGGACGCGCGACCTTGCCTCCTCTACACGACCGGCGGACGCACGATCACTGCGTCTGAAGGCAACATGGCAAGCTGCCACCATTGCTAAGTGCCTTTCCTTAGTATTCCAGAAAATCGAAAGGCAAGGCTCCCCTAAAAGGGCAGTCCGTAGTACAATTCATATTAGAATTCTCCCCCCCCCCCCCCTCTTCTTCCTCCGACAGCTTGCCTTCTTCCCTTCCGACGCACG
The DNA here is from genome assembly GCA_016801955.1 of Conus betulinus. NCBI lineage: Eukaryota > Metazoa > Mollusca > Gastropoda > Neogastropoda > Conidae > Conus > Conus betulinus. The sequence goes on along the minus strand of JADBJO010000044.1, from coordinate 1,122,235 downwards.
GTGACACTCTAGCTATCATGCTGTGTCACGTGACCTCCGGCCCCCGGGGACCTATGCCGAGGCGCGCACCAGCACGGGTGACGGGATGGGCCCAGAATCACTGCCCGTCACTTGCCTATATGAGCCGTGTGCCACTAGTCTTCCCCCCCCACTAGTATCACACAGGCTCATGACGCTCTCCCCAGCTGTGCACAAGAGCAGCCACCACTATCACACGAGGAGCGTCCAAACTCCGGTGGCAGAGTTGTGGTCAGTCCCAGGGACGACAAACTGTCCATAACTATGGGTCTCGGCTGCAGGCACGGCTGTGCCCGGACCTGTGTTTCTCAGATCCCCAGTGGTTGACCAACCCCAATCGACCGTCGTACTTTCCCCTAGGGGTACAGGACATTGGGGGGCGGACCTATTCTGCCCCTCACTTGGGCAACATCTTCGGTCTCGTTCCTCCGGGGGGGGGGGGGGGGGGGGTCTACCCGTGGGACCACGGGTAACCTGCACAACCTCAACCAGGGGTGGCCACAGCACCGCAGCCACTCCAATCTGCACACAGGCAGGTAGGGGGGCTCGGTTGCCATGCCTTCCACTGCTCCCCCTGTTACACACGGGGCCCCATGGATCCCATCAGGGAGGTGTACGAGGCAGTGCACTCTCCAGGGCGGGTGCGACAGACTACGCTCTCTCGCCGCCGCCCCCCCCCCCCCCTGGTGTTTCAGGTTACCCCCGGCCCCCACGGAAATTCTGCCCCAGGGCCCGCCACAGCCCATTTTCCTCCGTGGGACTGGTGGCTCTATGCCCCTCAGAGGGACCAGTGGCTTACAGCAGACCAATTTTACCAGCTCCATGGTCGCATGTGGCACCCAGCTTGCACTGGTTCGACCTCAGTCTCCTTCCCTGTCAGGCGCTGTCCGATCGGCAGGACGGACTACTCTCCCATAGTCTGGCCGCCGATCATGGAGCCACGAGGGACCCCCCCTTGCGTCCTCCCACTACCAAGCTAGGGCGGGACCCTCCCTCACCCCTGCCGTTGCCTCCTCGAGAAGGTTTGTTGCAACCTCTTCAGGAGCCCGATGCTCCTGACTCTGAAGATGAGGTAGAGGACTCCTTCTCCTCATCACGCGACTTGTCCACTATGGAGCACTGGCGCCTTGACCTTGCCAGAGGGAACCCCCACCCCCGGCAAGTTCCTCGGTGCCCAGATTTGCCTTGGTTCTCCTTCCATGGGCTCGCCCAGACTTGTTGCCCCTCAGACTCTTACTCCCACTGGGGAGTGTCCGGCAACCCTAGCCAGGGGTGCGCGAGTCATCCCTTCTCCAGGGAATACTATCCATTTCCCAGGCCAGCTACCGATTCTCCCCATCTGGCCTCCCACGCCACCACTCGCTACAAATAACCTGGTGGAGTGGGACCACAGTTCCAGTTCGGAGATCCAGCATAACTCTCTGGACATGTCCATCGACATGCTCTACAGCACGTGGAGGAGATCGGGCTGGAGAACGACAACTCGGTCTCTGTGTCCTCAGATGCTCAGTATTCTGAGACACACCCCTGAAACCATATCTCACTTTGCCCAGCAACCTCTGGATGCAACTCCCTAGTCAACAGGATCTCGTACCACCTTTCAGCTGCGGTGGACAGCGCAGCCAGGAGCCACTACAATTGCTTTAGTGGAGGGTGCCTTCGGACCCCAACCCACCAAGCGCTCTAAAATTCCCCTTGTGACCGAGAGAAACTTCCCATGTAGAATTTGCGTTTCGGCCAGCAGGGATGGCCCCCAGAGGTGACTGGAGGACTTACCTACGGGGGAGCTGGATTAGGGAGAACTCGGGACGACTACCCCTCTATCCTCCCCCCCCCGGCCCCCTCTGGCAGGCACCTTATGCCGGCATGCCCAACGGTGAGAAGTAGGGGCCTCAGCCCATGGATGTAGCAGTCCTACAGGAGGGGCTCCTTCGGCCTGGGGCCCCACGAACGCCCTCCTGATAGTTCCTCCCCCGCCTGGACAGGAGGACTTTCGCCCCCTGGTGTACCTGGACGACTGGCTCGTCCTGGGTCACTCCCAGGCTTGGTGTCAAATCCACACCAACCATCCTCTACGTCCCAACTGGTGGTGTCACCAACCCCAACAAGTGTAAACTCTCCCTTAGAGAGAGGTCAACCTGCAGTGGGGACCTCTTCTCCCCGCCCAGAACCCTTGCCTCCCTCCTGGGGATGATGAGTTCCTCGCGTCCCTTGTCCCCTAGGCTGGTCCCCCAGCTCCTACTCCAGGGGAGTTCCGTCGTCGACGGACTGTGACTCCCGACCACTGGCCTCAGTCCATCCCCTGGGCCCTTGGTTCCCACAGGCCACGGAGGAGGGGTACGATCCCGCCACCCGGTCCCCCGGGTCCCATTTCCCTCCCTACCCAACCCCTGGACCTCCACACAGACTCCTCCAACTCAGGTTGGTCGCCCACTTGGAAAACCCTCATACCTCGGGAGTGAGACGCCCAGTGGGGAGGCTTACTCCTCCCCGTCTCCACATCGACGTCCGGGAACTGGAAGCAGTCAGGCTTGCCCCCACCCGCTTCCAACCCCTGGTCTCGCACTGGCTTGTTCCCTGGCCATGGACAACACTTTGGTGCCTTGATATTCATCGGGGGGGGGGGGGGGGGGCAAAGGGGGCTTGCTCCGTCAGCCTCTCTGTCCATAATAAGGCCTCCTCCGCTGGTCCAGGCGGGGGAATCACCCTCTGCGTGAGACACATAGCAGGGACCCTTCTCCACACGGAAGGGACCCTCAACAGGCAACCCTCAGCTCAGCGGGGAATAGTGCTCAGGCCCAGGGTTGCTCCCCCCTGCCCCCCTTCCCTGGTCTGGACTCATACATACGCCTTCCCTCTGGTGAGCGCTGTGAGGACATGCTCTGGGCTCTGCCAGCCCTCGGGGCCGCTATGCCAGCCTATTGCAAGCAGCTGCCCTCCGCCACGGACGGACAGTCGCAGTCCGTCCTAGACATTCCCGCTGGAGCTGGGGCCTCGCTCAATCTTCGGATTAGCGACTTTGCACAGAGCTAGCACTGAGCCTTGTCCAAGGGGGATATGGCCTCCTGGTGCTCTACTCTGTTCCCCATCTGGCCTTCCAAATTCCACATAAGTACTTTCTGTCTCCTACCTTCTTCGTCTAGGCTCTCACCTGGCTCCATTCTGGGCTACTGGGAAACCCTTGTGCCCCAGGCGCTCCTCCCAGCCCTATCTCTAGAGGCTTCCTAGACGCTCAGATCGGCCTACACCCAGGCATATGAAGATCTCCCCATCTTACTTCCCCGGGCCCATCAGGGCATGACGGCAGGGCGCTGGCCACTCCCACAGCGATCAGCACTCTGTCTTCTTGCGCCACCTCCTGGAGGCAGCCTACTGGCATCCGGAAAATCCCTTCATAAATGCTTATTTAAGGGAGGTCCGCATGCCCAGGGCTGATAGTTCCAGGGACTTCTTTTGCGGCTAACGCAGCCATATGTACTCCTCTGCTAACCCCAAGAACCATTAGGGCACTCGGCCCACCTCCAATTCCTTTGAATTCTGCTATGGTCTGACATGGTAAAGTATATGGTGCCAAAATGGGGAGTTTGTATTATACTCCCTGTTCGGCATACTCCCTGTTTGGCTAGTATACTTACCATGTCAGACTCTAATGCCCACCCTGGCTTCCCCACTAGTGCTATGGTTCTCGGGATTACCTTGCGCATAGGCCTCGTTGAATGAGGAACAGGAAAGTTTACACTGGCTTCTTCCCTGCCGGAAGTAGGGTGGGCGTCAGTGATGGTCTTATTACTGCATTAGCCACAAAAAATTCGGCCTGGCAGAGCTGACTAACTGCCATTGAATGCTATGGTCTGACATGGTAAGTATACTAGCCAAACAGGGAGCATAATACAAACTCCCCATAAAGGTATAGCAGGCTTTCAGAATACCTAATTTGGAAGTGGAAATTCAACTTGGGCAAAGAATGATAAGCTTGATACACTGCTTTGTCAGATATGTGTTTACCATGTTAATCACTGCCCGTCACTTGCCTATATGAGCCGTGTGTGCACTAGTCTTCCCCCCACTAGTATCACACAGGCTCATGACGCTCTCCCCAGCTGTGCACAAGAGCAGCCACCACTATCACACGAGGAGCGTCCAAACTCCGGTGGCAGAGTTGTGGTCAGTCCCAGGGACGACAAACTGTCCATAACTCCGGGTCTCGGCTGCAGGCACGGCTGTGCCCGGACCTGTGTTTCTCAGATCCCCGGTGGTTGACCAACCCCAATCGACCGTCGTACTTTCCCCTAGGGGTACAGGACATTGGGGGGCGGACCTATTCTGCCCCTCACTTGGGCAACATCTTCGGTCTCGTTCCTCCGGGGGGGGGGGGGGGGGTTCTACCCGTGGGACCACGGGTAACCTGCACAACCTCAACCAGGGGGTGGCCACAGCACCGCAGCCACTCCAATCTGCACACAGGCAGGTAGGGGGGCTCGGTTGCCCATGCCTTCCACTGCTCCCCCTGTTACACACACGGGGCCCCATGGATCCCATCAGGGAGGTGTACGAGGCAGTGCACTCTCCAGGGGCGGGTGCGACAGACTACGCTCTCTCGCCGCCGCCCCCCCCCCCCCCCCCCCCCTGGTGTTTTTCAGTTACCCCGGCCCCCACGGAAATTCTGCCCCAGGCCCGCCACAGCCCATTTTCTCCGTGGGGACTGGTGGCTCTATGCCCCTCAGAGGGACCAGTGGCTTACAGCAGACCAATTTTACCAGCTCCATGGTCGCATGTGGCACCCAGCTTGCACTGGTTCGACCTCAGTCTCCTTCCCTGTCAGGCGCTGTCCGATCGGCAGGACGGACTACTCTCCCATAGTCTGGCCGCCGATCATGGAGCCACGAGGGACCCGCCCCTTGCGTCCTCCCACTACCAAGCTAGGGCGGGACCCTCCCTCACCCCTGCCGTTGCCTCCTCGAGAAGGTTTGTTGCAACCTCTTCAGGAGCCCGATGCTCCTGACTCTGAAGATGAGGTAGAGGACTCCTTCTCCTCATCACGCGACTTGTCCACTATGGAGCACTGGCGCCTTGACCTTGCCAGAGGGAACCCCCACCCCCGGCAAGTTCCTCGGTGCCCAGATTTGCCTTGGTTCTCCTTCCATGGGCTCGCCCAGACTTGTTGCCCCTCAGACTCTTACTCCCACTGGGGAGTGTCCGGCAACCCTAGCCAGGGGTGTGCGCGAGTCATCCCTTCTCCAGGGAATACTATCCATTTCCCAGGCCAGCTACCGATTCTCCCCCATCTGGCCTCCCACTGCCACCACTCGCTACAAATAACCTGGTGGAGTGGGACCACAGTTCCAGTTCGGAGATCCAGCATAACTCTCTGGACATGTCCATCGACATGCTCTACAGCACGTGGAGGAGATCGGGCTGGAGAACGACAACTCGGTCTCTGTGTCCTCAGATGCTCAGTATTCTGAGACACACCCCTGAAACCATATCTCACTTGCCCAGCAACCTCTGGATGCAACTCCCTAGTCAACAGGATCTCGTACCACCTTTCAGCTGCGGTGGACAGCGCAGCCAGGAGCCACTACAATTGCTTTAGTGGAGGGTGCCTTCGGACCCCAACCCACCAAGCGCTCTAAAATTCCCCTTGTGACCGAAGATGAAACTTCCCATGTAGAATTTGCGTTTCGGCCAGCAGGGATGGCCCCCAGAGGTGACTGGAGGACTTACCTACGGGGGAGCTGGATTAGGGAGAACTCGGACGACTACCCCTCTATCCTCCCCCCCCCCCCCCCCCCCCCCCCCCCCCCCCCTCTGGCAGGCACCTTATGCCGGCATGCCCAACGGTGAGAAGTAGGGGCCTCAGCCCATGGATGTAGCAGTCCTACAGGAGGGGCTCCTTCGGCCTGGGGCCCACGAACGCCCTCCTGATAGTTCTCCCCCGCCTGGACAGGAGGACTTTCGCCCCCTGGTGTACCTGGACGACTGGCTCGTCCTGGGTCACTCCCAGGCTTGGTGTCAAATCCACACCAACCATCCTCTACGTCCCAGTTCCAACTGGTGGTGTCACCAACCCCAACAAGTGTAAACTCTCCCTTAGAGAGAGGTCAACCTGCAGTGGGGACCTCTTCTCCCGCCCAGAACCCTTGCCTCCCTCCTGGGGATGATGAGTTCCTCGCGTCCCTTGTCCCCTAGGCTGGTCCCCCAGCTCCTACTCCAGGGGAGTTCCGTCGTCGACGGACTGTGACTCCCGACCACTGGCCTCAGTCCATCCCCTGGGCCCTTGGTTCCCACAGGCCACGGAGGAGGGGTACGATCCCGCCACCCGGTCCCCCGGGTCCCATTTCCCTCCCTACCCAACCCCTGGACCTCCACACAGACTCCTCCACTCAGGTTGGTCGCCCACTTGGAAAAAACCCTCATACCTCGGGAGTGAGACGCCCAGTGGGGAGGCTTACTCCTCCCGTCTCCACATCGACGTCCGGGAACTGGAAGCAGTCAGGCTTGCCCCCACCCGCTTCCAACCCCTGGTCTCGCACTGGCTTGTTCCCTGGCCATGGACAACACTTTGGTGCCTTGATATTCATCGGGGGGGGGGGGGGGGGGGGCAAAGGGGGCTTGCTCCGTCAGCCTCTCTGTCCATAATAAGGCCTCCTCCGCTGGTCCAGGCGGGGGAATCACCCTCTGCGTGAGACACATAGCAGGGACCCTTCTCCACACGGAAGGGACCCTCAACAGGCAAACCCTCAGCTCAGCGGGGAATAGTGCTCAGGCCCAGGGTTGCTCCCCCCTGCCCCCCTTCCCTGGTCTGGACTCATACATACGCCTTCCCTCTGGTGAGCGCTGTGAGGACATGCTCTGGGCTCTGCCAGCCCTCGGGGCCGCTATGCCAGCCTATTGCAAGCAGCTGCCCTCCGCCACGGACGGACAGTCGCAGTCCGTCCTAGACATTCCCGCTGGAGCTGGGGCCTCGCTCAATCTTCGGATTAGCGACTTTGCACAGAGCTAGCACTGAGCCTTGTCCAAGGGGGATATGGCCTCCTGGTGCTCTACTCTGTTCCCCATCTGGCCTTCCAAATTCCACATAAGTACTTTCTGTCTCCTACCTTCTTCGTCTAGGCTCTCACCTGGCTCCATTCTGGGCTACTGGGAACCCTTGTGCCCCAGGCGCTCCTCCCAGCCCTATCTCTAGAGGCTTCCTAGACGCTCAGATCGGCCTACACCCAGGCATATGAAGATCTCCCCATCTTACTTCCCCGGGCCCATCAGGGCATGACGGCAGGGCGCTGGCCACTCCCACAGCGATCAGCACTCTGTCTTCTTGCGCCACCTCCTGGAGGCAGCCTACTGGCATCCGGAAAATCCCTTCATAAATGCTTATTTAAGGAGGTCCGCATGCCCAGGGCTGATAGTTCCAGGGACTTCTTTTGCGGCTAACGCAGCCATATGTACTCCTCTGCTAACCCCCAAGAACCATTAGGGCACTCGGCCCACCTCCAATTCCTTTGAATTCTGCTATGGTCTGACATGGTAAAGTATATGGTGCCAAAATGGGGAGTTTGTATTATACTCCCTGTTCGGCATACTCCCTGTTTGGCTAGTATACTTACCATGTCAGACTCTAATGCCCACCCTGGCTTCCCCACTAGTGCTATGGTTCTCGGGATTACCTTGCGCATAGGCCTCGTTGAATGAGGAACAGGAAAGTTTACACTGGCTTCTTCCCTGCCGGAAGTAGGGTGGGCGTCAGTGATGGTCTTATTACTGCATTAGCCACAAAAAATTCGGCCTGGCAGAGCTGACTAACTGCCATTGAATGCTATGGTCTGACATGGTAAGTATACTAGCCAAACAGGGAGCATAATACAAACTCCTATGTGTTACCATGTAATCACTGCCCGTCACTTGCCTATATGAGCCGTGTGCCACTAGTCTTCCCCCCACTAGTATCACACAGGCTCATGACGCTCTCCCCCAGCTGTGCACAAGAGCAGCCACCACTATCACACGAGGAGCGTCCAAACTCCGGTGGCAGAGTTGTGGTCAGTCCCAGGGACGACAAACTGTCCATAACTCCGGGTCTCGGCTGCAGGCACGGCTGTGCCCGGACCTGTGTTTCTCAGATCCCCGGTGGTTGACCAACCCCAATCGACCGTCGTACTTTCCCCTAGGGGTACAGGACATTGGGGGCGGACCTATTCTGCCCCTCACTTGGGCAACATCTTCGGTCTCGTTCCTCCGGGGGGGGGATCTACCCGTGGGACCACGGGTAACCTGCACAACCTCAACCAGGGGGTGGCCACAGCACCGCAGCCACTCCCAATCTGCACACAGGCAGGTAGGGGGGCTCGGTTGCCATGCCTTCCACTGCTCCCCCTGTTACACACGGGGGCCCCATGGATCCCATCAGGGAGGTGTACGAGGCAGTGCACTCTCCAGGGCGGGTGCGACAGACTACGCTCTCTCGCCGCCGCCCCCCCCCCCCCCCCCCCCCCCCCCCTGTTTTTCAGGTTACCCCGGCCCCCACGGAAATTCTGCCCCAGGGCCGCCACAGCCCATTTTCTCCGTGGGGACTGGTGGCTCTATGCCCCTCAGAGGGACCAGTGGCTTACAGCAGACCAAATTTTACCAGCTCCATGGTCGCATGTGGCACCCAGCTTGCACTGGTTCGACCTCAGTCTCCTTCCCTGTCAGGCGCTGTCCGATCGGCAGGACGACTACTCTCCCATAGTCTGGCCGCCGATCATGGAGCCACGAGGGACCCGCCCTTGCGTCCTCCCACTACCAAGCTAGGGCGGGACCCTCCCTCACCCCTGCCGTTGCCTCCTCGAGAAGGTTTGTTGCAACCTCTTCAGGAGCCCGATGCTCCTGACTCTGAAGATGAGGTAGAGGACTCCTTCTCCTCATCACGCGACTTGTCCACTATGGAGCACTGGCGCCTTGACCTTGCCAGAGGGAACCCCCACCCCCGGCAAGTTCCTCGGTGCCCAGATTTGCCTTGGTTCTCCTTCCATGGGCTCGCCCAGACTTGTTGCCCCCTCAGACTCTTACTCCCACTGGGGAGTGTCCGGCAACCCTAGCCAGGGGTGCGCGAGTCATCCCTTCTCCAGGGAATACTATCCATTTCCCAGGCCAGCTACCGATTCTCCCCCATCTGGCCTCCCACTGCCCACCACTCGCTACAAATAACCTGGTGGAGTGGGACCACAGTTCCAGTTCGGAGATCCAGCATAACTCTCTGGACATGTCCATCGACATGCTCTACAGCACGTGGAGGAGATCGGGCTGGAGAACGACAACTCGGTCTCTGTGTCCTCAGATGCTCAGTATTCTGAGACACACCCTGAAACCATATCTCACTTGCCCAGCAACCTCTGGATGCAACTCCCTAGTCAACAGGATCTCGTACCACCTTTCAGCTGCGGTGGACAGCGCAGCCAGGAGCCACTACAATTGCTTTAGTGGAGGGTGCCTTCGGACCCCAACCACCAAGCGCTCTAAAATTCCCCTTGTGACCGAAGATGAAACTTCCCATGTAGAATTTGCGTTTCGGCCAGCAGGGATGGCCCCCAGAGGTGACTGGAGGACTTACCTACGGGGGAGCTGGATTAGGAGAAACTCGGACGACTACCCCTCTATCCTCCCCCCCCCCCCCCCCCCCCCCCCCCCCCTCCCCTGGCAGGCACCTTATGCCGGCATGCCCAACGGTGAGAAGTAGGGGCCTCAGCCCATGGATGTAGCAGTCCTACAGGAGGGGCTCCTTTGGCCTGGGGCCCACGAACGCCCTCCTGATAGTTCTCCCCCGCCTGGACAGGAGGACTTTCGCCCCCTGGTGTACCTGGACGACTGGCTCGTCCTGGGTCACTCCCAGGCTTGGTGTCAAATCCACACCAACCATCCTCTACGTCCCAGTTCCAACTGGTGGTGTCACCAACCCCAACAAGTGTAAACTCTCCCTTAGAGAGAGGTCAACCTGCAGTGGGGACCCTCTTCTCCCGCCCAGAACCCTTGCCTCCCTCCTGGGGATGATGAGTTCCTCGCGTCCCTTGTCCCCTAGGCTGGTCCCCCAGCTCCTACTCCAGGGGAGTTCCGTCGTCGACGGACTGTGACTCCCGACCACTGGCCTCAGTCCATCCCCTGGGCCCTTGGTTCCCACAGGCCACGGAGGAGGGGTACGATCCCGCCACCCGGTCCCCCGGGTCCCATTTCCCTCCCTACCCAACCCCTGGACCTCCACACAGACTCCTCCAACTCAGGTTGGTCGCCCACTTGGAAAACCCTCATACCTCGGGAGTGAGACGCCCAGTGGGGAGGCTTACTCCTCCCGTCTCCACATCGACGTCCGGGAACTGGAAGCAGTCAGGCTTGCCCCCACCCGCTTCCCAACCCCTGGTCTCGCACTGGCTTGTTCCCTGGCCATGGACAACACTTTGGTGCCTTGATATTCATCGGGGGGGGGGGGGGGGGGGCAAAAAGGGGGCTGCTCCGTCAGCCTCTCTGTCCATAATAAGGCCTCCTCCGCTGGTCCAGGCGGGGGAATCACCCTCTGCGCGAGACACATAGCAGGGACCCTTCTCCACACGGAAGGGACCCTCAACAGGCAAACCCTCAGCTCAGCGGGGAATAGTGCTCAGGCCCAGGGTTGCTCCCCCCTGCCCCCCTTCCCTGGTCTGGACTCATACATACGCCTTCCCTCTGGTGAGCGCTGTGAGGACATGCTCTGGGCTCTGCCAGCCCTCGGGGCCGCTATGCCAGCCTATTGCAAGCAGCTGCCCTCCGCCACGGACGGGACAGTCGCAGTCCGTCCTAGACATTCCCGCTGGAGCTGGGGCCTCGCTCAATCTTCGGATTAGCGACTTTGCACAGAGCTAGCACTGAGCCTTGTCCAAGGGGGATATGGCCTCCTGGTGCTCTACTCTGTTCCCCATCTGGCCTTCCAAATTCCACATAAGTACTTTCTGTCTCCTACCTTCTTCGTCTAGCTCTCACCTGGCTCCATTCTGGGCTACTGGGAACCCTTGTGCCCCAGGCGCTCCTCCCAGCCCTATCTCTAGAGGCTTCCTAGACGCTCAGATCGGCCTACACCCAGGCATATGAAGATCTCCCCATCTTACTTCCCCGGGCCCATCAGGGCATGACGGCAGGGCGCTGGCCACTCCCACAGCGATCAGCACTCTGTCTTCTTGCGCCACCTCCTGGAGGCAGCCTACTGGCATCCGGAAAATCCCTTCATAAATGCTTATTTAAGGGAGGTCCGCATGCCCAGGGCTGATAGTTCCAGGGACTTCTTTTGCGGCTAACGCAGCCATATGTACTCCTCTGCTAACCCCAAGAACCATTAGGGCACTCGGCCCACCTCCAATTCCTTTGAATTCTGCTATGGTCTGACATGGTAAAGTATATGGTGCCAAAATGGGGAGTTTGTATTATACTCCCTGTTCGGCATACTCCCTGTTTGGCTAGTATACTTACCATGTCAGACTCTAATGCCCACCCTGGCTTCCCCACTAGTGCTATGGTTCTCGGGATTACCTTGCGCATAGGCCTCGTTGAATGAGGAACAGGAAAGTTTACACTGGCTTCTTCCCTGCCGGAAGTAGGGTGGGCGTCAGTGATGGTCTTATTACTGCATTAGCCACAAAAAAAATTCGGCCTGGCAGAGCTGACTAACTGCCATTGAATGCTATGGTCTGACATGGTAAGTATACTAGCCAAACAGGGAGTATAATAAAAACTCCCCATAAAGGTATAGCAGGCTTTCAGAATACCTAATTTGGAAGTGGAAATTCAACTTGGGCAAAGAATGATAAGCTTGATACACTGCTTTGTCAGATATGTGTTACCATGTTAATGCTTAAATATGTTTTAGTTGATAACTTGCGGAAGGAAGTCAGAAAGAAGCGTGGCTATGAAGCAGTCCATGGAAAAGAGTGGAAGCCAGTTACTGCAGCTGATCGTGTGTCAAAACGAGAGGACGACTTTGAGGAAAAACCGGTAGCCAGCAACAGAGGGGAGCGAGGTGGCAACAGGGGGCGTGGAGGCCGAAGTGGAGGAGACCGAGACAGAGACAGAGGTAATGAAATTTCAGTTTTTTTCTGTACTTCACCAGTTTGCCTTGTTATGAGCATTTTCATTGTATTCCTTTCTGCCTCGTAGATTCAGGACTGAAGTATGGAATTGAATCAGTACAAAATCAAAGTGTTTTCATTTAAGTGGCATGAACTGGTGGACAGTGTTAAGTCAGATCTTGAAGGAAGATCAGACGGGACCATTACTGATTAGTTGAAGCTTTGAATTGTTTTGAGAATTTGACTGACGGCTGCCAGTTTGTCCGTAAATTCCAGGGTTTTTTGTTTCGAAAGTAATGTAAACTTTGGATATTTTGTTAATATTGAATGTTACTAGTAATCCGTCGTCGTCCAAAATATCACATACTTTCACTCTCTGCATCGCATGTAGCATTGTATGATGAACCATGATTCAGTACTTCACTGGAAGAAGTGAAAAATAATCAAAAGGTAACTAATTATTCACCAGTGGACAAGGCCTCTAGAAGTGTCAAAAACATGATATTGAAATGTTGCAACAGTTAATGCAGAAGTATTGGCAGGCCAGTTCATATGCTCAGTTAAGTCACTATCTTGGTCAGTATTTTCAAAAACTGGTTAACCGTCTTCATTGTCATACTTGACACTGAGATCTTGGTCTTTGCTTCATTTGCATTCCTGTATAGGTATCCTTAGCAACCAAGCCACAAGTATTGTTACTCACTTCTTGTCAGAATCAAATATGATACGATGTTTTTTTACAACATTAACAAAGAAAAGAGTTCTTAAAAAATAGAAAACATTGTCTTGGCTTCAACAGATTGTTGCTCAGTATAAGGAAGAAGAGAGGGTAAAGCACGACATCTTATGTCAGTTTCTTCCTAAAGAAGCCAAACAGAACCAAATGGCGGATCATAAGTTAATATCTGGTAATAGTGGACAGGTCAAATGGGATGGAAGGACAGTTAAAAGGTTGACCAGGAATTGCCATGCAATTCAGTCTGCAACTTAGGATGGAGAATGGGAAAGATGCTGATGAGGGTATGTTGTTCTCAACAGGATGTTCCATAGCATTAAATCTAGCCAGATGAGCAAACATGATCATACATTGCAGCAGTTTGGTGTGGTACAGTTCAAATTAACCTGATCTGTAACTTCTATGATTAATTTAAGTGACTGATGTTGAAAGCCTTACATGTATGCTTATGATTGTAACTCCATGTGTGTGTGTGTGTGTGTTTTTTAATAATGTTTATATATATATATATATATGAAAAAGATCTGGTGCCACTTTGCCGAAAAAAAATCGTCAGAGGATTCTTGTCCATGGATACCACAATACAGTTTTTACCGAGTTAACTTCATGTGGTGTTTACTCTCCTTTGAATACATTGAATAGGCAAGTTGCCAGTTAACGGATATCATCAAAGCCACATGGATTTTCTGCATGAAACTGTATTGCATGTGGGATCTTCATAGAACTGTGGGCATCCTCAGCTGAAAACCAGGGAGAAATTACTTTTCCATGCCCATGTGACACACTGTGTGCATTGACGCATGCGTGCACCATATGTGTGCATGTGCATGGGAGTGCGGTATTAGTGAAAAGCACGTGCATGTGTATATGTGCAAGTGATGATGTGCGTGTGTGTGATTCACACTTCCACTCATTTCAAACTTAATTTGAAAACTGTAACAGCCCTGACTGTCTCTCTCTCCCTGCATGCATGTGTGTAGACATGACAGGTAGAGAGAGAGAATACATATACATTCAGGTGAAGTGTGTGCATGTATACATGTACATGTGTGTGTGCGCATGTGCTTGTGTTTATGTGACTAAATGATAATTTATCCATTTAACAGTATTGCTTCTTTTTTTTTTTCTTTTTTTTTTTGAAAATGGAAAAGAACAAGAAATAACAAGTGTGCATGCACACACACAGAGGCACGCAGGCACACTCTCTCTCTCAGCACACACACACACTTTCTCCCCCTCTCTCTCACTCTTACGCTCTCTCTCTCTCTCTCTCTCGCTCGCTCGCTCTCTCTCACACACACACACACACACATATATACATGCACACTCGTGCACCCGCTCTTTAACATGTTATTTGTGTTTGAAGATCTAGAGATGGTATATTGAGGAATAAATTGAGGGATGTGCTACAGCTTGTAAACTGATTGCCATAATCAAGAATACATTTTTTTTTTTTTTCCCGAAATGGCATTAAAAAAAAAAAGGTGAAATGAGGTGCAGAATACAAAAGGAAATCAAGTATCCCTAAAAGAAATGATTTGAAAGCAAGGTGGTGAATAAGAAGTACAAGTAGCATATGAATGAAATCAGAAGGTGCCTCAACACCAGCAACTGAAGTTTAAGCAAGAAACAAAGTCGTCTGTTTTGATTAGTTGTAACTTTATTGATTAATTTACTTTTGTTTCTTGTGGTGGTTCTGTGAACAGAACTGGACTTGTCTTTTGATCTTGAAGTTTTACGTTGAATTTTGTTTGCATTGCTTTGAGAACTTGCACATCATTTAGGACAAATCTTGATAGGGCCATTTTCATTGGCCAGACTATAAGCAACAAGACATGGTTTATATACTGATTGATTTGTTTTTTTGTTTGTCCTGTTTTTTTTTTGTGCCAGTCATTCGCACAATCTTGCATTAAATTGTGGGATTGTTAGGCCATTTTTTAAATGGTATTGTTACTGGTTGGAAAAAAAATGCCAACAACTGGTGTTTATTTTTCAGTCCAATCCAATTCTCCTGTTTAAAGAATTTCTTCCTGCCTGAAAACGAATATGCAGGCCAAGTTCTGCTGATCATAATACCACCTGTGCTCCGCTCACAGCTCAGTCTTCCTGGGACAAAATTGTCTGCATCAAAATTGGGTTTGTGGACTCGCACACAGGAGTGTTCTCATGCTGGTGGAACTGGCAGTTGCCTGTTCTCACAAATGTTCTTTTTCTGGAGATTGCAGCCAGTCTCAAAAGTTGGACAAATAAAAGTTGGATGAAACAAGGTGCCAAATTATGGTTGTAGAGCGTAATGAGAGAAGACTGAAACAGCCATAAACTATGTAGTTGACTGAAACTCTTGAACTTTGTGGCTGGATAATCACATGGAAGGTTTCTTTTGTGGTGAGAAGATTTGTTTACTCTTATTGAAAGGGGGGGGGAGTTGTTTGTTTCAAACATTGGGCTGCATTCTGTTGTATACTTGTGGGCAAATTAAAATACAAACGAAAAGTATTTGAAGAGTTATGGACAAAGAGTGACACTGTATTAAAATGCCTGTAGTTATACTTTTACGGATATAGATTTTGTCACATCGTTTCTGTGCAGGATCACTAATGCTTTTTACAGTGTGCCTAACATGGTATGAGGGGTGCTGCTGAAAAAAATTTGTCATGGCATATATTTGCCTGTCTTAGGTCGAAAGCTTTTTGCTGTGCCATGTGCACAAATTGCTGCCTTTTTAAGTACTGGACTGCTTGCCAGTCATGCAAGCAACTAGAGAAGCAACTCAAGTGTTCTCCGTCCTTTGTGCGTGTGTGTGCGTGTGTGTGTGTGTGTGTGTGTGTGTGATGGTGGTTATTTTTTTTATTTGTTCTATTTTCCCCTTGATCTCCTTCCCTCAACAGTCCTCGGAAGGGCTGATTAAGCAACGCTATGTATCGTGTTGCATGCCTGTTCTAGCATAGTTTTCATGACTTGATGTAAAGTGTTCTTCATAGGGTGTGCTGCGTGATGGTTTGATGCTCTTGTTCTTTAGTGGTAAGATGTTTACTGTCTTCTGGCAACACCTAATTCCATGGCATGAGCTTTTCTTTTCAGATCTACTGCGAGGGTCCATGTCTTACAGAAATAAAAAAAGGAAGACAAAAATAAAAAGAAAGATGAGTATGCTAGTGCAAACGTGGGGGTTTTATGGCAGTAGTATTGTCCTTCCATGCAGGTATTAATCTTGCCATTGCTAGTGGTGTTCTTTGCTGTCCTTTAGGGGATGTCTAGTTTTGATCCTGTATGTGTTCCGGTGGATTCTTTGCAAGTGATTTGTTAAAAACCGTTCTAAGCTTCTGTCCAGGACAGTTAACTCTCTTCAGTATGCACTTATCTGAGCTTAGTTACACCGAAAACCATCGGCAAGGTATGTAACTCCGTAATTTGAACATGGTTACTCAATTAAAAAATTAATTTAAAAGAGAGGAAAGGAAATAATGAAAAGAAAATAATTTTTAAAATTCCTGTGAATATATATGTTGCTATATCGTAAGTTTGAAGAATGTCACATGAGCCAGTTACTCTCGGGGGGAAAAAAAAATCTTCTTCAGAACTTTCTTCCGAACTGTTGTTCATCATACCTGGAACCTCATCCCTGTCGAAATCAAGGTCACTCTAAGCTTCATTACCCAGCACTTTCACTAAGTCTTATGCCGTAAATCCTACAAAACACAGTATCTCCATCACTAAATCTCATTATAGAACGGCAGAAATCAAGGTTAGCCATGGTGAAAAACAGCATTTAGACCTCAAAACTTTAAAAAATTCGTAACTCGAGAACCACAGCACGTATCGACTCGCGGTTTTTTTGCAAACGGAAGTAAATGGCTACAGGAAGAAGGAAGTCACGTTCTCGCGAGACTTCCTTTTCTACGAGAAACATGGCGGCGCCCATTGTTGCCATGTGTTTTACCGGGTGCTGGCAGGTGCTCAGCCTTTTGGCTGTGTGATTTCCAGTCGGGTGCTAGCGGGCGCTTGCTTGTCAAGAGAGTTAAATCATTATTTGTAGAGGTGTGTTAAGGCTGACTATGAACTGGGTCTTGTTGGTATCTATTCCATATTTAACATGTTGCCTGTTTCACTTCCAGACAAGCCGTAGATGTCATGTGTTAAATGAGTGTTCATGATGTTATTCATCCAGTGCTGCTTGTGCTTGCATGCTCTTCAAGTGCATCACTCGTGATGAGTTTCAGGAATGTGTTGAAAAATGGGAGATAAAAGGAAGCCTCGACCAGTTCAGACTGAAGATTGGAACCACTGCAAAAGTGTCAGTTTTATTAAGATGTCACTGCGTGTGGACTAGTCCATATAAGCTACACCACAATCGCTAGATTTTGATACCATATTGCGCATGATTGAAAGCTGATGGATAAATGAATTAATCAAGATGAGATGATTTAAGAAGAGGGTCTTGTGGCTACAACTTAGCAGATGTCTGACCAAAGCATTAGCCCAATGCACTGGTCAGACCATGAGTACCTACCTAACATTGGCTGTGCCATTATTATTGCATGTGTGTGTGGTGAGTCTACACACATGTTTATGGGTTGTGGGCATGGGTCCATGTGTCTGTGCCAGTGGATGCAGTGCGCAAGCACATGTGCATGCATGTATGATGTGTGAGTATGCGTGTGCATATCTGTGTGGGTATGTGTGCATGCGCATGTTCCATCAGCTCTCTATGAATACTGCACTGTCAATTTGGAGTACAGTTGCTTGATGTTGATTAACTTTTTTGCCTTGGATAAGGTTGCTTGGGATAAATTTCTTTGTTGTAGCAGTGCCTTGAAATTTCTTCATTTTAGCTCACAGTACCTCCCTCCAAACTGTACTGAATGCTAGTTTGAAGTCTGTGAAAAGTTGTGGATCTGCCTTTGGTGTTTAAGCCTTTTGTTTTTGTTTGGATGGGGTTTTTATTGCAAACGATATGCAGGTTTAAGATCTGCTTGCAAAATTCAGACTATATTCAGTGTATGCTTGAGGCTGCGTTATATTCAGAATCATTTTAAGCTTTACTTCGCTGGCATTGTAGACAGTGAAGTAGTTCTGGCAGTGCTGGAGATTTCCTGGAAAAATCGAAGACTGATAATGGAGGGGGCCGCTGGGCATTCTGCCGGATCTCATTGCAAATGGCTGTTTTTTTATATCGGTCACTACCTTGTGTTTCGAGAGTTCTGCAGGGGTGTCGGTGTGTACAGCTTTTTCACATCCCATGGCCTTGTCTTAAATATAATTTTTTATTTTCTATCAATTTTTGTTTGTTTTGGTCCCATATGTCAAATGCCCTATAGTGAAGTATGTTATGAGACATTGTATTCAGGTATACATCTCCTGTTGGCAAAAATGTTTGATAACATCCAAACCAGAGTGGTTTCACTGTAAATGAATCCATTTGTACATTGCAAGAAAAACAGGAATGTTCAGAAATTTCATCTTGTTCAGTTTCAGGGTAGAGGAGGCGGTGGCCGTGGTGGTGGAGTGATGACGGGACGGCAGAAGATGAACGAAAAGAACATGAAACAGCGTTGGGGTGGTGGGGGAGGCCGAGATGATCGACGGAGGGGTGGGGGGGTGGAGGTGGAGGTGGAGGCGGAGGCGGAGGTGGAGGTGGAGGCTTTTCTGATGATGTGCGTTATCTGCAGAACCAGTTGGCCATGAATACCTATGAGTTGCAGCGACAGATTGCCTCCCTTAGGGGACGGGACAGAGGCTTCTATGACATGCCTCCCATGGGAGGTGGTGGGTAAAGTGTTTTTATTCTGGTTTTGATTTGTATGGATCCTTTTTCAGTGCCCTGATCATTGTGTCCTGGGTGTCTTTTTCTTCCATGATAGATTGAGATATGTAGACTGGATCAAAAAGTGTTGCTAGAAGTATTTCAGTTTCTTATAGCTTTCATCAGCAGTGAAGGGAAGTTAGCTGGTTGGTGAGTCTTGTTTGCAGATAGAGATTATCGTTCAGTAGTGGGTTGTAGACAGAGAGTGTCGTTTTGTAGTGGCTTGTAGACCGAGTATCGTTCCGTAGTGGGTGACAGACAGATGGTAGGTTCTTGTCTTTGCTCGGGCTTGGTTATCTCTTATTTCTGTCGTTTCTCTGTATTCATTACAGAATATGTGTCAAGGATTTCAGCCTGTTGCAAGTTCACACCAAGTAGATTTGGAGTCAGTGATGTGGTCTGTGTATCTGGTTCTACTATCTTGCTGATTTGCCAATGCAGTACATTCTGCAGTCATGACATACGTAAATGGCTCACATTTCTGATAATCAATGGTGGAGTCTTTGACTTGGTTGCGTTGTGTGCGCTTTTCAGGAACAGTCTGATACCATGTTAGTTAAGGCTCACTTGGGTCTTCTAGGATGTGACCGACACAGTGTCCAGATTTGGCAGTGTCTTTGTCTTGTTCAAGGCCCGGATGTTTTCCAATCATCATCAGACTTGTCGGGGATCTCCGTGTCCATGATCTTCGCTGTTCATTGAACAGGACAAGAACACTGCCAGAACTGGAGCTTCAGAGGTCGAGGTGTGTTGGAGAGACTTAAGCCAGACTTGAAGCAACTCGGTATCAAACTGTTATGTGCAGTCAGATCACAAGGTGAAGGCCCCATCCCCGTTGAAAAAAAAGTTGGGGCCTTTTACTACAAAATATGTTGGGACTGCTATGCCAGTATGACTCGTAAGAAACCAGACTTGGTAAACACAGACCCAAAATCATCTGGATGTGAAAATGTGCAGGAAAGCATGCACATAGTTTTACTGCAACAGACAGAAATCCATAACATAGAACATCTACTTCATGAAATGAAAAGGAAGTCTCACAAAAATAAGAGAAAAAAAAACGACCAAGCCAGAACAGGGATGAAGGTTTTGACCTTCCACATGTGTACAACCCACTGCTGTGTGATGCTTGCCTCAACAGTGAATACACTTCAGCCAGTTAGCCCCCATCTCTTTACAAAACCAATGAAAACCATGAAAAATTCACAAGACCAAGGAAGACCTTGTTTCTAGCGAGTTGCACATTTTTTTTTAAATCCCAAGTTCATACGGCTAAATATGTCATGTTTAATCTGAGGTCAAGTAATGTCATCATGTTTTGTCTTGACTTAATGTTGTCGGTGTTTTTAATTCTTGTCTTTGATTATCTTGTCATTGTGTCTGCTATGTATTCTCTCTCTGAGTATGTTGTGTCATCTGTGTTAGTCATCTATCCATCTCTGTCTACTCTTGTGTCATAGATCGTGGTGTTGTGTATATTTCTGGTTTTTTACTTGATGTCCTTTTGTCTTTTGAACATACTTTGTGGTGTAAAAAAAGTTTTACCCCTAGAAAATGCAAGTTGGCAGAAAAGATTGAAATTACTGATTTTTTTTTCTTGTTGGCACAGAACATTTTTGGTCCACCCATTATATCTTGTAAAAATGGCAGGCATTCAAAGCATTATTTAACAAAGAGATCAGTTTAATGATGATTGCATCTCAAAAAAGAAAAAGGCACAAAAAAAAAGAGGAGGAGGAATTGAGTTCACGTTTGCTAATGAGTGACTTGGCCTTCACAGTATTGAAATGTCTGAGCCTGAACACCATTTTGAGACCTCTGTTTCTACTAACAGAATCTGTAAAAGTAGTGAAGCTGAACACCAGAGCACAAAAGATGGAATAAAAGAGAGTATGAATGTCTGAGGTAGTACACTGTGTGCACACACAGATTTATTTAAGTCTGCACACACACAAAATGTGTTGTAAGTTTCATATGAAAGTGAACTTGATATATTGAAAGTGAAGCCAATATATCTAAACAAAGGCAAAGGAACCAATTGTCCTGTATCAAATAATGTTGCCATGGGTTGAATCGGATGGCAGTTTTCTCCCTCACACAAGGCAGTGACCATAGAAATGAGGAGGACGTTGATTGCAGAAAGGAATGAATGACAGAAGGGGGAAGGGGGGGGGGGGGGGGGGGGGGGGGGGGGGGGGGGGGGGGGTGGGGGGGGGTGGGGGGGGGGGGGGGGGGGGGGGGGGTAGTGTTCTACATAGTCAACAATCCAAAGCACTGGAATTGCCCTTCTCAGGACTGGTTCAACACAAACACAAATTTTACCTTTTTGCTGCACCTTTTTCTTGTCCAAATCATCACTTGGCTAAAGTAAATCTTGGAACCTACAGACTGGAACTGGAAGCAAAGCTTTTCTGGTGAGAACGAGACATGAACATTTTAAAAAAGACCCTAAAGCAGCATGGTCTTAGAAACAAAGCTGCCATAAGAACAAGGGATTCCCTCATATGATATTGAGGCAGGTGGCTAAAGCCCTTCATTTGCGAAAATGAAAGACATTTCCGCTCGTTTGTGTGTGTGTAGTTGAGGATGTCATTGACCATTTTTTTTTATACTGTCCTTATGTCCACAGCTACGGTGGTGGCTTTGAGCGAGATGACTGGGGTGGTGGTGGTGGCTACGGTGGGGGTCATGGTGGTGGTCATGGTGGTCATGGCTCCAGGTATGGCGGCGGCGGTGGCCGTGGTGGTGGCAGAAAACAGCGTGGTGGCTGGAGATAAAGGACTGTGCATTTCTTGGCACTGAAAGAGAAGGGAATGGTTTTTCTTTTTTTCTTTTGTGTATGAAAACGAGATGAAGTTCTAATGAAGCAGTTAAAGTATGTGCTAAGTAATGGACTTGTTGAACCTAGGATATATTGGGTTACTGGTGTAAACAACATGCACATTTACTTGCCATCAGAATTCAGATAGTTTAGAACAAGGCTGTTTGCCATCTTTTTTCTGTGCGTTTATGGTTTTCTCTGTTGCATTATGTTTACTATTCTTACAAGCGAATCGTAATGTACAATAGAGCTGATTTAATGAAAATTGTTCTGGAGGCATTCTCACGTGTACACAGTTCAGTGCTTGTGTTGGTGCTCTCACATCATGCTTTGCATATTGTATTTGAGTTCTAGTATGAGTTACATTGCAGATTCTTTTAATGGTATTTTATTGATAGAACGGTTGTTTTAATGGTTGTTCTGTTCACAAGTCTGCAAACTTGACAAGTGTTCCTGTTGACATAGAACTGGCACAAGCGTTTCAAAAGTAATTGTATGTGTCAGCAAGTTTTAGATATGAAGTTTTATGAACAAAATATTTTTCAGGATGTGTTTTCAGTGACAATGCCATTTGATTCATTAATGTTGTGTAATCATTCTGGCCTTGTCCAGCCTGACAGTGTTGTCTGCAGATAATTCTTGGCAGTACAGACAGCAGTTGAAAGTTTTGTCATGATTAGTTCATAACCCTGAATCGAGGATGGTGGTCACTCTGCAAAGAATGGTTAGGAGGTGGTTATGACTGTGTAGGCAAATAGTTCTTGTGGATCAGTACATTTAAAATGATCCTTGTCATGTGGATGTGATGGAAGTGGTTATGGTTGGAGCATACCAGAAGATATTGTGAATGGATCTGTCATCAGTAAGCTGTGTTTTGTTTTCCTTTGTTCTGGATTACGCATATATGGATGTTGTCACATACAAGTTTTATCATGATTCATCGTTTGGTGTTGATTTTTTTTTTTTCATTCCCCCCATCTCAAAATGTTGGTGTCAATTAAAATAAAGAGAAAAAAAATTGCCCTGCGCTTGGTCATGCTTGGTATGAATGTTTTGTGCATCCAGGTTCCAAACTAAGTGTTAATATTATCAAGCTTTTCACCCATTCAACCTTTGCCCTGAGCATTACATGGGGCAACAATAATACCAGTGTATTCAAACTGGTGTAACTCCATTAAAAATATGTGAAAAATAACAGCAAATTTATAAACGGAAAAGCAACGGCTGCAAAATTTAGGCCAGCAGTGCAAACTGGTTGGTTCAAGCTTGCACCAGGCAGACTTGTCTAGAACATTTTTAGTTTTGAAATTTTTGGAACTAATTGTGTCTGAGGGATACATTGAACATTGAGTAGAGCACAAAATGAAATAAAAATGGTGAAAGCATTAAAGGTCTGAAAGTGCATCCTATCCCACGTGTAAAAAAAATGAAATAATGGTGGTTTGTCAAAGCAATTGGTCTGAAAGTGTCTCATTTCACATTTAGTTTTTATATGTTGGTACTCTGTTAGATGTTGGCAATGAGCATGTGAATATGTTTTCCTCAGTTAAATTTTTATACCAAATAGCCTTTCCATTCAAGCAGGTCAACTGGTCAGACAGGAGAGGCTGGCTGCCCAGACTTAAAACACCAAAGGCTTGATAGGATTAAAGGAATTTCAAGACTTCATGAGCAATCAGTAGATGCGGGAAAATCGTTTCAGTAAAAGAAATATGGAAGCAGCTTTCTTTCCTTTTATAGTACTTTTTTTTTATTTGTTTGTTTTTGCTGTCCCATTCACCACCTCGGTGGCATTGCACCTGCACCGCTCATTCCGACACCCCGTCCACAGCTACAGCCTGGTCAGTCCTGCTGTAGAACCGGCACCAGCAGCCCACAGGGAGCAGTCAAGGTCAAGTCGTTGAGAGGCAACTTAATGGATGAGACACCGCACTGCTGCCGAGTCGCTTCGGTGGTGTTCAGTTGTGCCTGTTCTTATCCAACATACGCAGGACACCACCTACTGAGCCCCATACTGACAATAATTGCTTAGTCGTAGAGCTGGCGTGAGTGACCTCTCCCTCTGGAGGCAGCCACCATGTCCGTCCAATGACAACCCCCATGGACTCTCTGATACCGATGACCCCAACCTCGACGGAATCAAACCAAGGCCATGGACGTGGATAGGACATCGAAAGTGAGGTCACCATGACAGCAGGGCATGAAGAACCACAGAATTCGAGACTTTTCAATGAGGATGATTAAGATGATGCTACAGATATCCATTCTGGTCTGAAACGGCGTAACAGGGCTGTACTCTATACACTTCTTTCATAATATATCCCGGTGTCAACCAGGCCTGAGAGATACAGACACCTGCAGTGTTGGTCAGGAAATTGAGCAACACTGTCAGAAATGCATCCATTAAGTGGATGAAACTCGACTGTGTGGTCCCAGTCTTCCCAACTAAGCCTTTAGTAAACCAACTCTGGGTTGGAGCCGGTCCGAGCAAAAAAATCCCACAAGACTCGGATGGGAATCGAACTCATGACCTCCCAGCCAGGAGTCCGCGACGCTAGCCACTTTGCCACGGCGGCTGGTACCTTTATAGTACTAGATTGCCTTAAAGGTTTAATGGTTATTGAGGTAGCTGATACGAATAGGGGAGTTTAAAATTGATGAGGAATATATTTGGCAGAAAACTTCCCAAGTTTCCAAGAGAGCTTTTCTCAAAATGATGTAGTTTACAACTGGATTAAGAAAGCATGCATGTCAAATAGGATGTGTAAAACAAAGGTTAAAATTGTCAAGATCAAGTATTTAGAGGGATATGTGCAAAGTACATACATGCTCCTGCTAAGTACTTACGAACATTATGAGTGCAACGGCTTGGGGGAGGTCACACACTCCTGGACATCTAAAAAAAATCATGGCAAAATAAAGTCTCGTTTCAGGGTTGAAAAAAAAAAAATCGTTTTGTTTAACTGGTGAACATTTTAAAAATTTCTCTCACTTGGTCAGTTGTAGACTAACGGTTTACATATTCAAGGAGAAAGTATCTTTGTCAGAACTTTGAAAACTGTATGCTGAAAATAGTTCACTGGGTGAACTGCTTCTACCCATTATGTCATGTTGGTCATAAAGGGGCAACTTCTGCTCTCACACAGTTAGGCAACTTCTGCTCTCACACAGTGTGGATTTAAAAAAAGATTATGCTGTATGACCGTGAGAAACTGCTAAACAAAGGGAAACAACTCTTCAATTTAGTCAACAACTGGCGGAAGTAACGAGGTACTTGTACTAAGCACACTTGCCAAGAGCCACCTACTACCATTACGAGGATCAATAGTATTCACCTTAACAGTTTTCAACCAGTATAGGCATAAAGTTGTCCTATCAAGATACAGTAATCAGTTTTACAGATAGTACGAAGTACTGGTAAAAAGTTATAGATTGTACCAATAGCTTGTACCAATTGCTGGTAGAAAGTTATACTGTAAAAAGATAAGTTTTCTGTAATCACGTTAACCGTTCTCACCAAATGGTGGTGACTAAACTGCGACAACAGAATACTTATTCAGCATCTTTACATTTACCAAGTGCTGGCATGAAGTTTTAATGTTAAAACATATCGTATATGCAAACAATGCATAGTCTCAAGCTTACATTTTTTCAGGAGAGATCAGTAGTTGTTGTTGTCGTACTCTGGCTAAAAGACACCAAAGATCATCCAAACAGTCAAAGCATTTGAACACTATGGTACAAATGCATCAGCTGGGGATGAGAATATTACATGTGTGACCGTTTTTGATTACCCCGCCACATGGGCAGCCATACTCTGACTTGGGGGGGGGGGGGGGGGGGGGGGGGGGGGGATTTTGGATAGATCGGTGGACACTTGACACATGGTCTCAGAGCATGAGAGATGAATGTCCCCCTCTCTGGCAAACACCAGTGTTGGCTGTTAGTTCACTGACTGGTCAGTCTTGCAACCTTTGGTGGCGCAGTTGTAGTCGTACCCTGGCTAAAGGACTCCAGGGATCATCTGAACAGCCAAAGTACTTGAACACGATGGTACAAATGCACCAGCTGGGGATGAGAACATTATGTGTGTGACTGTTTTTTGATTACCCGGCCACGTGGGCAGCCACACTGACTTTGGGTGATTTTGGAGACTGATAATGTTACACTAGGAGCTTGTCACAACTGAAGACAATCCCTGCATAACTATGCAGAGCACAAGCCTTGGTGTTCTAGCCAATGTCAATTGGCCTGACACAGCCTTAAGCCAAGGCAGGGTGGAGCAGTGAAGTGGGAGGTTGGTTCACCGACTGATCAGTCTTACAACCTTTGGTGGAGCAGTGGAGTGGGAGGTTGGTTCACTGACTGGTTAGTCTTAGAACCTTTTATGGAGCAGTGAAGTCGGAGGTTGGTTCACTGACTGATCAGTCTTACAACCTTTGGTGGAGCAGAGAAGTGGGAGGTTGGTTCACTGACTGATAGTCTTGCAACCTTTGGTGGAGCAGGGAAGAGGGGAGTCTTCATCTTTCCTTTTTGTGTGCATCCTGTCTCTGATGTCTGTCTGATTAACAGGCTGTTGGAGGAACAAGACAACCAGTAATATAGACAAGGAAGAGGTGGGGGGGTTAGTCTGAGGAAAGGGGGGGTGGGTTGATCTGGAAATGAGACAGTCCTGCTGCACCACCTGCAGTGTGAGATAATGCGCTGGTGATTAGAAAGGACAGACACTCGGATGTTGGAGGTATTTTTAGCCTTTATGCTCATGAACAAAGCTACTTGTCCACACACCTGTGAGACAGGGTAGACACGGACATCTGGCAGGTTCCTGGAATTTACATAAGGAACAGGAAGATTGCACAAGTCGTAGCCCCAGTGCACCGATCAAAACAAGGCGAGCAGGGAAGGGAAGGGTGGGGTGATGGTTTCCTTGAAAAGGGGGGGATGGTGGGGGAATCCTCGGGGCCACCATGAACGATCAGATAGGGAGAGGGAAGACTGGAGCGTGGTTGATGACTTGCGCTACAGTTGCATAAAAATCTGTTCCCTTGGCGTCGGCTTGCATCAAACATCAGCCCGACTGACAGACGAATAGAGGGAGATGAGGAGGGCGTTGAAGTTAGGCATTGAAAAATGACGTAAAGTGGGGGGAGGGGCAGGGAAAGAAAGTATGGTGCAGGCCGGCAATAGTCAAATCACACACAGTGATCTCCCATGTACAAATTGCACATAAGCAGTTTCTGTACTTCCTCATTCTTTTGCGCCCGTGGGTTTTATTAAAACATGCTGAGTGAAATGTCCAATTTTTACCAAGAGGAGTAGAGTAAAGTTTCAAAAGTTGAATGTCAACAGTCGTCTGAGAATGGACCACATTGAACAGGGAGAAATGCACACTCGGAGGTAGTGATTATGCTTACTTGCCGAGGTCTTGTAGCGAATGGGTCAAATGTGTTCATTGTGCAGAGAACACGAGTAACTAGTTTGGACTGGGATATTCAGTTACCTTGTGCTCTTGTTCACCACAGGATCACCTTGCCTTAGATGACAAAACAAATCTGTGTGTTTTTTTGGTTCTCCTTACGAATGCTTGGAATTGCCTTTGGGAAAAAAGATATAGGACTTGAAGAGACAAAGGATAGGCCTAAATGTCAACACTTGCATCCAAGAAACGAAACAGCCCCAAACCGAAAATGCATGCAGAAAGTAAAGAAAAAAATAGTTGTAATGAAGAAAGGTATGTGATGTAAAATTATTGAAAAGAAGAGTCCTCCAAGGACTGCATTTGGGGGTGGGATGTCTTGCATTTGCTGACTTGAAGTTTTCCACAAAAGGCATCGATATGGACCTTGTCTTGGAACTTTATTTTCAGTTGGGTGGAGGACTGTCTCACACTCGTAAAAAAAAATAAAATAAAAAGGTTTAAGGGAAGGAAAGCTGTAGCAGAGGAATCCTACCTGGCTAGACAAAGCTGAGATAGCAGCTGGGCTATAACGCGCAACATACAGGGTATATGTGTGTCTGTTTCTATGTCTGTGCGTGTGTGCATGTGTGTGTGTGCGCGCACACTTGCGCGTGGATGCATGCACGTGTGTGTGTGTGTGTGTGTGTGTGTGTGTGTGCGTGTGTGTGTGTGTGTGTGTGTGTGTGTGTGCAAGCATTGACAATTCATTGACTGCACCAGGAGAAGAGATAGGCAGGATATCGGTGTGATGGCAGCCATGTGCAGTGCTGGTAACTGTGATGACCTCTGACTTGTTCTCTCCAAATTCCATGTTCTTGCACATCCAACCCAGGTGAGCCCGCACAAAAAAGGGCAAGCAAGTGACTAAACATCGGAGGCTGGAAAGGCATTGCTTGAACTTGATGAGGACCGAGACAAGATAATAAACCAAAGCAACCTTTGGCGTCGGTTGAGCAGAAGAGGATAGGGCAGCATTCATGAAAGTGTTGTACCGTACTGCATTCTCTCATCGGGCAATTTATACACAGATCGGTTTGACAAGAATGATGGGGAAATCAAGAAGGTGCTTGAAGTGAAGCATGTAACTCGTACCTTTTGGTAAGATGGCACCTACAAACATACCAATATATTGATATGCAGATGAAGCTTCAAGAGATGCAGGATTCGTGGCACAGCCAAGAGGTTGAGGAGATGTGCCAGTATGCAGATAGCAACAACTCTGAAATGCTTCTACAATGCCCAAAAGACTGAGTGTCACTATCACCTGGAACATCACCACTGCTTACCCACTGACAGAAACACTCTGCTCACTGAAAAGAACGCTGGTCTGGATAGGTGGGCAGAGCACTTCAACTTTTGAATAGGCCCTTTTCCATCGATGCTGAAACCATTGCATACATGCGCGAAATTAATGGCAGATCCATTCACGGAATAGGAAGTTCAAATAGCAATCAGGCTTTTTGACGGCAAGGCACAAGGTTCTGACTCTGTTCCCAGCTAAACTCTTCAAGGCCATGGGACCCGCAAGTCCATAGAGGCTATTTTTTTAAAGCCATATTTAAAGAGAAAGACATTCCTGGGAGCTCAAGGATACCTCAATCACCCATCTCCACAGGCGAAAGGAAATAACAAAGGTTTGTGACAACCACAGAGGAGTCTGTCTCTTGGTTATTGATGGCAAGATTCTGACAAAGGCCTTGGGCATGGTCAATCGTATGGCATATAGAAGATCATGGCTGTCCACGATGGCATGCTTACTCCAGCACTGAGTAAAACTCCAGTTCTTTCCAGCTTACGAACAGAATCAAACAGGGCTGTGTCTTGGTACCACACTAATCAGCATGATGTTTTCAGCCATGCTGTCCAACACCTCTTCATTAATGAAAACGGCATCAAGATCAGATTCAGGACTGATAGCAAGTTCTTCAACCAGCAGAAACTTCAGGTCAAGACCCAAGGTGGGATTGCGCACATAGTGCTGTCACCGACAGTCAACACAGCAGAGCCGAACCGCTGTGATCCTAATAGTGGCAACACTTGGCTCAGGATCAGTACCAAGGAGTCAGAGGTCTTGTGCAAGTCTACATCACTCAAATAGTATGTGACACCAGATACCACTGTCTAAAGGGAAACCGTGTTGGCTGACAGCTTTGTACTCCTCGGCAGCACACTCGCTAGATCTGTGAACGTTGATGATTAGGCCAGTGCAAACGGATCAGGTGGTTATGAGAAACAAGGAGGGGCAGAGAAAAACTATCAAGCTAGCTACAAGACTGAAAAATGCAGCAAGAAAAATGTACTGTCCTCACTATTGTAAGCTAGCTAAACTTGGCAAGTCTATGAGAGCCACACGAAAAAATGTAATTACTTTATATGGGCTGCCTGTGGAAAAAAAACCTGCTGAAGATCATTTTGGGAGACAAGGCTTCAAACACACAAGTTCTCTATCGGGGTGATCTTCCGAGCATCCACATGCTGCTGAGACCACAAGTAGATGGGTTGGCTACCTTGTACAAATACTTCAGGAGGCTGTTCCGGTCTGTGGTAAACTGGGTGGAAGGCAAGCGTTTTCGTGGTGGTTTGTAAAAGCGATTCAAGGATACGTTCAAGGCCTTGCTGAAGAGCTTTGACACTGACACAGACAGAAACCATGGCGCTAACCACCGATGGCGAAGACAGTAGCATCAGCACAGATGTTGCCTGCTGTGAGCAGCGCATGTTAAAGGGGCCGAAAGGAAACAACACCCTCGAAAGTTCATGTCCACCTCCTCCTTGTCTCAAGTGCTCATAGACCTCTCGTGCCTGGCTTGTGGCAGAACCTTCAGCACTGGAGTTCCGCCATGTAACACGCTCACAAGACAAAACGCGACGCGTTTCGACCTCTTAGGTCTTCTTCGGGCAAGATAAACAACACTCAGGACAACGAAATGAAGACCGAACAATCACTTACCTTTGTCGAATTCGGGGCAAGATGGGCGTTGAATCTTGCGCCGAATTCAACGCCAGTCTTGCGCCGAATCCAACAAAGATGAGCGAGTGCTCGTTCTTCATTTTCGTTGTCCTGAGTGTTGTTTATCTTGCCCGAAGAAGACCTAAGAGGACGAAACGTGTCGTGTTTTGTCTTGTGATTCGTTTGTCCACGTTATTCAGTGGAGTCATGATAATCACTTTTAAAATTTGTTTAGAACTCCGCCTGCAGTCACCTCACTCTGCAATTATCAATGGAAGTTATGGAGGTTTTCTAAAAGTATAGGAGGCCCGTGTGAAAATGTAAGATAGCTTCCCTTTGAAAGATCGCTTCTTTCTGTCTGCGCGCGCGCGCGCGCGCGCGTGCGCGTGTGTGTGTGTGTGTGTGTGTGTGTGTTCTCATTTGTCTGGAGTATTGATAACTTTTCTAACTAGTTTGCTTCGATGCTCGACGGAAGGACATCACAACGGAGAGAAGTCATGTTTAAAGGCGCTGGAGTGGACGGCAGCGTGTCCGGCGTCTGGTGATTTTGCCGTGCACGCTACCCTGACCAGCATGGGTCTATTCACCACGGTCCACATCGCACCTTCAGTGTGATGTCCTCGGTCACTCACTACGACGGTAGAACAGCACACACCCTGTCTATCTTTCTCCCTGTCCCAATAACATATAGGCCTACAAACAGTAAATTCTCTCTCTCTCTCTCTCTCTCTCTCTCTCTCTCTCTCTCTCTCTCTCTCAGGAAGTTAAAAGGTTATTAAAAAAAAAATTCAGAGATGGAAAACAGCCAAGGACAAAAGTAAGAAAAGAGAAAGAATACGCTGTATCACGTAAAGAGTATGTTACGCTAAGGAAAACAAAGGAACTGGAGTTTAAAGAAAGTAGGTTAAAGAAACTAAGAAGTTCAGTCAATGATTCTAAAATGTTCTGGTCAGTAATAAGATCTATAAACAAAAAGAGTTTTGTGTAGAACGAAATCTCAGTTCAACAGTGGCATGACCATTTTTGGGGCGTTTTTCATAGTTTTGATAATAAAAGTAAGGAAGAAGAGACTGGTATGGTAGAAGAAAATGAAACTGAGCCATTATTTAATCAACCAATTTCCCAGTGAAGAAGTCGTTGCTGGTATTAAACATTTAAAATTAGGAAAGAGTGCAGGACCAGATAGAATCATAGCAAAAATGTTGAAGAATGCAAACACAACTGTAATCAATTTTCTTGTTCATTTATTCACTCAACTTTTTGATAATGATATCTTTCCATCAGAATGGGCTAAATATATAATTGTACCAATTTACAAAAACAAAGGAGACGTGAACAATCCCGACAATTATCGTGGAGTATCACTTAGCAGCGTTTTAAGTAAAATTTACACTTACATACTAAATGCAAGATTAACTGAATGGGCTGAAACTGAAGAAAAAAATAGTGGAAGAACAAACAGGTTTTAGAACCAGTTACAGCACCATATAGACCATATATTTACACTATATTCTTTGATTCAGAAACATTTACTCTTCAAATCGAAGCTCTACATTGCATTTGTAGATTTCAAGAAGGCCTTTGACTAGGTAAATCGGAATGCTCTGTGGAACGTACTCCGTAAAAGTGGTGTGTTAATAGTAAATTATACATGGCTATTAGAGGGGTCTACAACTCAGTGCTTGCATGTGTGCGTGTGAAGAGTGAGTATTCGGATTATTTTGATTGTCCAAATCGAGTAAAACAAGGATGTTTGTTAAGTCCACAGTTGTTTTCTTTTTTCATAACGAACTGGCGGTGGAATTGTCCCGCAAAGGAAGACATGGTATCCAGATGATACCTGGAGCAGTTGAATTAGTTTACTACTGTATGCTGATGATGTTGTTCTTCTGTCCGGAACAGTTGTAGGTTTGCAAAACCAACTAAATGTATTGAAAGAAGAAGCAGATCGCTTAGGTTTATCAGTTAACTTGGATAAGACAAATATAGTGGTCTTTAGAATGGGTGGTCACCTATCAGTGTATGAAAAATGGTCTTATGGAAATGCAGATGTTCAAGTAGTTAATTCATATAAATATCTTGGAATGACATAAAACTGAATTGTACAGACTGTGGTATATTTTGGAAAATGTTTGATACACAGATAAAACCTCTTCTTACTTATGCAGCTGAAATTTGGGGCTTACATGAAAATTTGCAGATGGAAAAAGTACATACGTATGCTATGAGCGTTTCCTTCAAGTACCTATTCATTCATCCAACACCGTTTTATATGGAGAAATGGGCAGATACCCTTTGTATATAAGTACATTTGTGAAATGTATTAAGTACTGGTTGAAGATCTTGAAGCTACCCCAGTCCGTTTCAGCAGGCAAGCCTATGATATGATGCTTTTAGAAATGGAAAAAGGTAAAGAAAAACTGGGCTTATAAAGTAAAGAAAGTCCTTTCAGATTTAAAGACATGCTTATTTGTTCTTTTAAACAGAATTGGCACTCAGATATAGAAAGTAAAGAAAAAATATCGCTGGTTTTTCTCATTTAAGAATGTGTTCCATTCTGAAAAGTTTCTCAATGTCATAACAGATAGAAGGCACAGAATAAA
The DNA here is from genome assembly GCA_016801955.1 of Conus betulinus. Lineage (NCBI taxonomy): Eukaryota > Metazoa > Mollusca > Gastropoda > Neogastropoda > Conidae > Conus > Conus betulinus. The sequence goes on along the minus strand of JADBJO010000044.1, from coordinate 1,089,781 downwards.
TTACGCAAGATTTAGGTTGAGAACTTTAGGTTTTTAATGCGAACAAAAGATGGTTTGAATGTGAAACATCCACAGAATCTCCTTGTCCTGCATGTAGGCATATTATTGATGACGAAGAACACTTTCTGTTCCACTGTACTGCTTATAATGAAGTGCGGACAATTGTTCATTTTTCCAGTTAGATATAGCGAAAGACAAAATGTCGCTGGCGTGTTATCATCAGATGATGAACTTGTAATTAAATCAGTTGCGAAATTCATCGCGAAGCATTGAAAATTAGACAGATGAAGGATAGTGAAATTTAAGATAATACATTATAAGAGATATCTGAATGAATATTATAATTCATCGCATGTTGAAAAAGATCAGTAAAATGCAATGACATCATTTAATTGAGTGGATGGTCGAGTCAGTCTTTTTTTTAAATTTTTTTTTTCATGTTGAAGAGATCGGTAAAATACAATGTCATCATTTGATTGAGTGGATGATCGAGTCAGATTTAATTTTTTTTTTTTTTTTTTTTTTTTTTTTTAACCTTACTGCATTACTCCTGTGCGTGAGGTGAGGACATAACGAAATGTTTACGAATTTATTGTTTTTGTTAACTTTGGATTTGATACACACTAGGAATGAAAGTGTACTATTTGTTTGCAGGAAAGGAAGAGGGAAATGTTTTGTTCTGTTGCCTCTCCCCCCTTGTCAAGAGACCTCTTTGGTAATGACAAAATATCAAAGTGTCAAAGTGTCTCTCTCTCTCTCTCTTGTAACTTCAAAAACACACACTCTGCACTTTGTGTTGTGAAATTAAAAGGTGCGTGGGCATAGGTACGTCCTCTCTCTCTCTCTCTCTCTCTCTCTCTCTCTCTCTCTCTCTCGTCTGCGCATGGCTGTTTACTACGGTGTAAGGCCTTTTTCACAACAGAATCTTGTTGCGTGGATTTTTGTACGTCTTGCGTAAGAGCCGCGCACAAATAACTTTGTTTTATCGTCTTTAACACAGAAAAAAGGGGGGTGGGGGTGGGGGTTGGGGGAAAAAAAAAAAAAATAAAACACCGCCATCACCACTCTTGCACTCAACTGAGACTTCATTTTTCGTGTTTGGAGAGAGAGAGAGCTAAAAGCAACAACCACCATGACTTGTGAAGCTGAAGACCTTCCGCTCCCACCCCCCCCACACACTTATTACACCTTAAAAAAAAGAAGAAAAGAAAAGAAAAGGGCAAAACAAAACATACATCTTACGCGTGCGCCATCGTCTTGGTTTAATGACATCATCTCACTCCCCTTCGCAACGAAAACACAATCTGTCCGTTTTAGGCAGTGAGTCTGATAATGACGTAACGAACGTGAGACTCGCCGCAGTCTGGTGTAACGATCCATTTTAACTCCCCGGTGTTAGAATTAGCACGTGCCAATTTTACTCCCCGGGAGTTAAAACAAACCACGCCAGAATGACCCCCCCCCCCCCCCCGACCCCCCCCCCTTGTTTTAGATTAACTCCCCCACCCCAAACATTCAGTTTTATGTTAGTCACGATATGAGAAATAAACATTTAATATACATCCCCCGCCCGCTCCCTCTCTCTGTCTGTCTCCTCTCTCCCCACCCCCCAACTTTCTTTCAGTCTCTCGCTCACTCTCTCACTCTTCTCTTGCTTGTCTGTCTGCCTTTTTGCTTGTCTGTTTGTCTCTCTTAATCTCTCTCTCCTCCCTCGCTCTTTGCTTCTCTCTCTGTCTGCCTGTCTAATTGTTTATCTATCTCAGTGTCTCTGTCTCTAGTGTCTTCCCCCACCCACCTCCTCTCTCTCTCTGTCTGTTTTCTTTCTTTCTTTACCCTCTCTCTCTCTCTGCATGCTTCTAGTCAGCTTTTTTTTTTGTTTTGTTTTGTTTGTTTGTTTTAAACTGTCATTAGTGTTTATCAAAGACAGATCGGATCAATAGCTTTTACGTTAGCCTAAGATCTTCATCCTTGTCAAGTAAAGTTTTCAAATGTCATGTGTCAAGTGTCACTCAGCATGTGTGTGTGAGGGGAGGGGGGGGGGGGGGGGGGGGGAGGGGGGGCAGTCCTGGCATAAGGCCAGAACGACTTTCCCCCTTCTATTTTTTTAACTCCCCGTGAGTCAATCTTGATCAACATTTCTTGATCGAAAGTCACTCCCCGGGAGTTAGTTTAACTCTACCCCCCACCCCCCCCGTAGAGTTGAAATACGCACGTGCCTAACTAACTAACTCCCGGGGAGTTACTTTCGATCAAGAAATGTTTCATCCCAATTGACTCCCGG
>JADBJO010000044.1:1080000-1085000 GCA_016801955.1 Conus betulinus | reverse complement strand
TCCATGTGAAGTCTTCAACACCCTAGCGAAGCTTCACAACTTGGCGCTGTCTCTTTGCATGTGAAGTCTTCAACACCCTAGCGAGGCTTGACAACTTGGCGCTGTCTCTTTCCACATTAAATCTTCAACACTCTAGCGAAACTTCACACTTGGCGCTGTCTCTTTCCATGTTAAGTATTTAGGATCCTAGTGAGTCTCCATAGCTGGATGGTGTCTCTCCCTTTCATAAGTCTTCAACACCATAATGAGTCTCATAAACTTGATGTCTTTTTCCACGTTAAGATTTGCTGTCTTATCCTGCTTGTTCCTTGTTGTGGTCTTCAGTTTCACCTTCAGGCACTGCGGTTTGCTGCCCTGTGGTTTGATGTTTGCTTGACTGGGGGTGGTCTCAGCCTCTTCTTCAGCCCCAGACAGTCTGTCATGTGCTGTCTGTTAGCTGTGGGTCAAGCAAGTTCTGAATTTCAGGGGGGTGGTGGTGGTGGTGGTGGTCTGCTTGGTAGTCCGTTTGATAGTGACACTGAAGTCCTGAACGCGTTGTTGACATGTCTTCATGCCACCACATGATCCTCTATCGGCACATTTATTCATATACCAAACATGCATCAACCAGCCCGTCTGAATTTCCTTTAGGGGTTGTGTGTTAAATTGATTCTTGCGCTTTCAGTGACAACGAGGACATGAAGTGGATCACCACTTCGTTACTGTGGTCACAAGACGTGTGTGCGCATTCTCAATGCTGAACGCCATGCCTGGTGTTGAGATGTGCCAGCAGATTGAGTAAAAGGGTATGTGCATCTTAGGGATCATTGGCGAGTGTTCTGTCCTTAAGTGTGTCATATTCCCAGCTCTAGAACGGGCTGTCAAACTTTCAAATGATAAGGGATTCATTAATGAAATGTGAACGGGTTAAAAAAGACAGCATCTCGTCAATGGGGTAAAAGTAGTTAATTACTTTAAGGTTGCTGTACTTAGTGCACAGCTTGAACTGGGTTTTTTGTTTTCAAGTTCTGTCTTATCGAGGTCACATTCCTCCCTTCCTTCCATCTGCACGATCACTCCTGAAGACCCAGAGCCTTCTAACAACAAATCCCTCCTAATTGATGAGTTTGCTGACACAGCAGGATGTTAATTTTGTTTTCATGCATGAAATTTCCCAGCTATATGTTTGTTTATTTTACTATTCAGTGATTCCCTATTGCACCCCAAAGCATGGTGATCTGGTAGGGTTCTTGTATTCTTTTGGTCTTGACACAGTTTGTTTGTCAGTACTTTTCCGTCGCCACCCCATGGTTCCATGAAACAGACCGAAGGGACTTCGAGGTGCTCAAGGCACACAGCCCAGAGCGGCACCTGCTTGGGGAATCTCAACCGGTGAGCACCATCTCGACCGAACTCATCTCCAAGTGCAACAATGGCTGTTGTTGTGTGGCACCATAGTTTCTTGAAGCAAGATCCTCCGGGCTGTACGGCGCAGTGCCTCCGTCATCAGCTCTCAGATTTCTGTTGGCGTTGTCTCGCCCTCATCTCCTGGCCAAATGACGTGCTCTGGGAGCATAGGGAGGATTGAACTCAGTTTTTCTTCTCCCGGTCGATTTTAGGTTGTCTATCTTTCATCTGTTTAAAAGCAACTGGTTTGAAGCGCCAGCGATCCACTCTCACCCAAGACACGGTCTCGCTGGGTTTATGGGGTACACCAAAGAGCGTGGGAAAAAGAAATTGGAGACGCACGCCGCATAACCGTTTTATATGCACGGGGAACATGTCCCATTCCTCGCTGTGCCAACTTACGCTTGCGGTTTCGTAAGTTCTTTGTTCGTTGACGGGTTCGTTCTGCTCTGTTGTCAGACAGGGGCTGACTCGTGCTATTCAGGACTTTGCTGGAAGGCTGGCTGTTGTTGTTGTTGTTATATGTTGAGTATTATTCCTAGACAGAAGTTATGCTGTGGTCGGTCCGTTCAGAAATGGTGGTTGTTTTGCAGGCAGGAGTTACAACGATGTTCCATTCTCGTAGAGAAGCTTCCTGTTTGCTGGATGGCTGCAAACGGGATCTATTTCACCTAGACAGTGCTCAGAAATTGGAGACGCACGCCGCATAACCATTTTATATGCACTGGGAACATGTCCCATTCCTCACTGTGCCAACTTACGCTTGCGGTTTCATAAGTTCTTTGTTCGTTGACGGGTTCGTTCTGCTCTGTTGTCAGACAGGGGCTGACTCGTGCTATTCAGGACTTTGCTGGAAGGCTGGCTGTTGTTGTTGTAGTTGAGTATTATTCCTAGACAGAAGTTATGCTGTGGTCAGTCCGTTCAGAATGGTGGTTGTTTGCAGGCAGGAGTTACAACGATGTTCCATTCTCGTAGAGAAGCTTCCTGTTTGCTGGATGGCTGCAAACGGGATCTACTTCACCTAGACTGTCTTCAGGGCCGCCGGGTGGCCTGTCATCATGCTCAGGAGGTCACACTGTTTGATAGCGTGCCGAGTGCAAACCGTCCAAAAGATGGTTGGTAATTTGAACCACCATCATGTTCTCTCACTGCCCAGGCTCGAAGAAGTTACCCACTGTCCAAGAGGGTGGGAAGAGGTGGGAAGGTGGAGGTGGAAATGAGGGAACAGTGGCCCTTGAAGCTAAAAAATCACGAGGAGAAGAATCATGACGGGTCTTACTATATCTATTTCTCAGAGGTCTCACCATGCGCTCATAACTGTGAAGTATGCAGTTAAATCAAAATTAAATAAACTCTATCATATTCGAAAGACTTGATCTCTCTCTCTCTCTCTCTCTCTCTCTCTCTCTCTCCTCTCTCTCTCTCTCTCTCTCCTGTCCTTTTTCTCCAAGTAGTGTGTGTGTGAGGGAAGGTGGGGTGGGGAGAAATGAAATGATGTTTGTGTTCAGAACCATAAGAGTACGCTTCCTGTAAAAGATTCCAAATGGTTCCAAAGTGGCACTCGTCTGAGGAAGTAAGTGGTCATGACGGCCGAACAGGTGTGAGGAAGTAAGTGGTCATGATGGCCAAACAGGTGTGAGGAAGTAAGTGGTCATGACGGCCAAACAGGTGTGAGGAAATAAGTGGTTATGACGGCCAAACAGGTGTGAGGAAGTAAGTAGACATGACGGCCAAGCAGGCGAAAATTTCAGCATTTGAAGAAACAAAAATCTGACTTGTTTCAGTGTAATTCGTGCCTCTGAAAATTCCCACTGGAGGTTTGACTACCCCTTAGTTTAGGCGTGATAGAAAACGGTATGAATTAATACACCTTGCTCTAAACTGGATCTGATGCGCAAACACTGCTCCGAAGAGAAAAACCTCTCACCTGATAGTGCCTCAATGGACTGAACGCGGTATCCGTGGGTCAAGAGAACAACCAGCTCGCTTGCACATGAATATTCAAACCGAACCTTACTTAAGAATGTGTACATTGCTGCGAGATAGGCAGATAGTTGGATTGCGAAATCTTACAGTCTGCGACAGATGCATTTGAAAGCAAAGTACTCAGACACACATATGTCATATAGGCCTGCCTACATTCCTCTGTGATATACTTTTTGTGCGCGTGTTTGTATATTTATGCTACTTATATACATTGTCCCATTTAAGTCTTCTATAAACAAAGTGAACTGAAATGTTGATGTAGAGACACGCCACTATATTAACAATGCGAAATATATTTATCAGTTTTACATTAGACATTCTATTTAGTATTCATTCTTTTCCGGCTCCTCTCACTCTACCCGGGTATCATGATGACAAGTGTACTGGGTATTTTTCCTTGTTGCACGCTGCCCGTGTTTGCTGTCTACCCCACTGCAATCAGCATATCAAAGAAGTATTACACTCGACAATCTCTGTCTCTGCGTCTGTATAAAAATCGTTCTTTGTGTTGGGCCACCGGGACACTTAAGGACACAGTGGAGTACTTTTGTATGCCCTCTTCGCTCCCTCCCCTTACCAGCCAAAACTTCCTGTTTGAGCAAAACACACACAGCGAGTGACACAGCATGGTGGTGCGCGCCACGGTTCCACTGCGTATGTGGAAACAAGGAAGTTTAATTCACACAACCGCGTTTCTTTACACACATGTACACTCTCGCACATACACTGAGGAAACAGAAACTCAAGTGTCGCGAAGGTTGGGCAGCAATGTGTCAGCCTTCAGCCTAGAAAGTCACCTGTTTCTGCGGACAGTCTTTCGGCTGTATTGTCAGGTGTAGAAGGCATTCAGGTGCGAGAGCAGGAACAACGGTGGACGGAGGGAAACCCCGCGGATTCCCAGTCAGTGTGCGCACGCACAAAGTTACAGTCGTCTCCACCAATAAGGTGTTTCGCCCCGGTTGTCGTCTGCTTGAGTCGTCTATGTCAGCGAAAACTGTCGTCTGCTCTCGCTTGTTCTGTCGAAAGAACAAATATTTTGTCGTTATGTGACAGTGATAGTTGTGTTACTGAAAGAAGTGTCGAGCCTCGGCGAGCGAAAAAAATGCTAAACAGTTGAGTGAGACGTTTCAGCCCGTGTCAGGGCAACTGCTGCTCTAACGAACTGATCTTGGTTTGTGGATCTACAACGAACTCCGCTGTCCCAGGTTGGTTGACTGCCATGCAGTGTATGGCAAAACTTGTCTTGCTGGCTATGTTTGCCTTTTGATTGTCAGAGCGCGGCGAGTGATAGCGAGGGTACTGGTATGGATTTTGATGTTAGAACGGAATAACGATATTAGACTGGAATGGCGTGAAAGGGGTTGGCAGCGTAGGCCTACTGATAGTTAACCAGTCGTGTTGGTGATTTGGAGAACTGATGCACACGACTTTGATTCAAATTGTCCTTTTTCTTATGTTAAATTTTGCAATGTATACCAATTTCTTTAATCCACGATATGGTTTATTAGTCTAAACATTTTTTTCACACTTATCATTTTCCCTTTAAGGACAGTCTAACCCTTCCCGACTGGAATTCGTCAGAACTGAAGATGAATGTAGTCTATCCAGAGAAAATGCTGAATACCACG
>JADBJO010000044.1:1075000-1077500 GCA_016801955.1 Conus betulinus | reverse complement strand
ATATAGAAGGAAGTTGATAACAACGCTTAGCTTAGAAGTTCAGATACAAAACGTTAGGCTGCTGGAAAGCTATCAATGGTTCCTTGTTTTAACAAAGACCATCGTTCAACGCTTTTGTTGAACGCTGTAAGAAAATGAGTAGCTGGTCTATGGAGTGAACAAGTCTCCGGATGACGACGACAGCAGTATACTTAACCGTCGATCTACACGGACAGGAATACACAAAAGCCGTGTAGACATGAAACACTGAGAGATTTTCTTTTAGAGCCTCTTTTTACATAAACGTTTCATTGATGTGATTCTTTGAAATACTCCCGACGAGTGGATCGTCGGGAAAACCACCACCACCACCACAAACCTGGCAAACAAAACGGAAGGGGGAATACCAAAGTTATAACAGTGAGAGATCTGTTGTTCTGTTGCTTTGTTGTCTATTACCTCTGTATTCGCTATAAATTCGCTTGACACAGATTCACAGCTTGCGTAATTGCGTCTCCATGTCTTTCATAATTTGCCTTATAGCCCTTTCATTATGTGTAAATCCCCAGTAAACTTGTAATCTTCATTGTGTCTATATCCGAATGGAATGTGTTCTTCTACAGCCTGTATAGAACGTGTCTTGCAGTCTTTTCATTTTGTCCAAATTTCTGTGAAATGTGCCTCTTCGTCTCATTCAGTCTACTTGCGTCTCTTATAGAAAATGTGTCTCACAGGTGTGTTCACTTCTGTCTAGAATTGTCTTTTACTGCTCTGTCTACATCTATCGCTTATCTATAGTGGGCCATACAGACTTCTTCATTCTGTCTAAAGCCCAATAAATAATGGACTTTGCATCCTTTAAGTTCAGTCTGTCTTTAACCCTTATAGAATGGACCTTATAATCCTTTTTAATTCTTTCTGTATCCATTATAGAATGAACTTTCATGTCTTTTTTCATTCTGTCCATATCCCTTTTATAATACGCCATACGTGTTCCCTCATCCTATCTGTATTGGTTATAGAGTAGGCCTTACTTCCTTCTTCATTCTGTCTATATCCCATATAGAATGGGTATTATCTCCTTCTTCGTGCTTTCTATATTCCTCATAGAATGGGCCTTGTATCTTTCTTCGTTCTGTCTATATCCCTTACAGACCAGACCTTACATCGTTCGTTATTTCTATATTCCCTACAGAATAGGCCTTATATCTTTCTTCATCTGTCTATATCCCTTATAGGAGAGGCCTTACATCATTCATTATTTCTATATTCCCTCCAGAATGGGCCTTGTATCTTTCCTCATTTTGTCTAATCCCTTACAGAATAGGCCTCATATCCTTCATTCTGCCTATATTCCCTACAGAATGGGCCCTGTATTTTTGTTCATTCTGTCTATATCCCTTTTAGAATTGGCCATATAACCTTCTTCATTCATGTATGTCTCCTGTAGAATGGGCCTTACATTCTTGTTCATATGGTCTATATCCTTCTTAGAATGGGCCATATACTCTTGTTCATTCTTTGTGTGCCTCCTACAGAATGGGCCTTACATTCTTGTTCATTCTGCCACTATCCTTTATAGAGTGACCCTTACATCCTTCTTCAGGCTGCCTTTGTCCCTTATATAAGGTGCATTACATCCTTCTCCATTCTGTCCGTATCCCGATAGAATGGGCCGTATATCCGTCTTCACTCTATCTATAACCCGATATAATGGGCCTTATATTCGTCTTCACTCAATCTGTATCCCGATAGAATGGGCCTCATACCCTTCTCCGTTCTTGAAGTCTTCAGAAAGTCTTGTGCACACCTGTCCTTATCCCTGTTTAGGCCTCTTTGGTCTGCCCCACATCACCAGAGAATCTAGAAATGTGTGTGTGTGTGTGTGTGTGTGTGTGTGTGTGTGTGTGTGTGACACACACACACACACACACACACACACACACACACACACACACACACACACACACACACACACACACAGAGAGAGAGAGAGAGAGAGAGAGAGACGAGAGAGAGAGAGAGAGATCTTATCTTCTGTCGGTGTTCAGTGGTGCATGTTCAGATCTAACGTACGCAGGAAACCACCTGCTAAGCCCCCTACGGTCGGTAGTGAGTGGGTTAGCCGCGGAGCCAGCGTGAGCGAGCGAGCGTTCCCCGGAGGGCGCCACCACGTGCATCAAACGACAATCCCCGGGACTCCGTTGTTTCGGCGACTTTGACCCGAAATCAGCCGGAGCATAGACATTAACAGGAAGTCGAAACTGAAATTCACCATGACAGCAGAACATGAATAGCTTCAAAATTCGAGACCCCCCCCCCCCCCCCCCCAAATGATGATTTGGTGAGGGTGACGATGATGATACTGGGTTCTGTTCTAGTGACCGAGACTGCATGATAGGATTCTACCTTACGCCTTATTTCAGATCCCGGCTTCAACCAGGCCCGAAAGATACAGACACCTGAAATGTTGGTCAGAAAATTTCAGCGAAACTGTCAGAGGGGGTGAAACTTGGCTGTG
>JADBJO010000044.1:1062500-1070000 GCA_016801955.1 Conus betulinus | reverse complement strand
TCCTTGTTCACGCTTGGATTATCCCATGATCACTCCAGAAAGTGGAGTTAAATACAGGCGTGTTGCGCATTTATTTTCAAACATGCGCGTCGTATCAGCTGACAGTCGAGGCAAAACCGATACGCAAAACAAAACCTAAATGAAAATCGGAAAAGCATTTCAGAGAACCCGAAAGCGCTTAACCGTTCATAAATATAAATGGCATCCCTTTTTGACACGTTCACTCATTTGCGAGCAGCGTCGATTTGTTTGCCTGAGAACAGAAATCTTATACCTGAAAATGATATCACTTGATTATAAACATTCACCTGCAAACGGTCTTGTAAAATTTGATGAGGTTCCCGAGCTTAGAGTTATCTTGCCAACTGCACAGATGCACGCGCACGCGCACACACGCGTATATGTAGGCCTACAACACATACGCACGCGCAAGCACACACACACACACACACACACACACACACACACACACACACACACGTACACACACATACACACACACACACACACACACACACACACACACACACACACACACACACACACACACACTGACGTACAGACACGCGCGCGCGCGCACGTACCCACACACCCACGCGCGGGTGGCACACACTAAACATGCACATTCACATAGACGTGCACACACACTTATACACACACACACACACACACACACACACACACACACACACACACACACACACACACGCTCTCGCCCCCCCCCCCCCCCCCACACACACACACACACACACACACGCGCACACTCGACCCACATGGACATACATATATGCACACCCATGTCCACACACACACACTCATGCACTTATCAGTAACCCCCCCCCTCCCCTCCACACACACCCCTACACACGCACGCGCACACAGACGTATATGCACATAATATGACCTTAATTAATAGAAAAGAATATAACTCACTTTTTACGTTATGAAATGTGTTTTTCATGGCACCTTTGAGGCGAAAAGTGCTGCAGAACCCCCCCCTAGACTAGATGCTGACGATTTGTTTGTGCACCTTTCTTTTGCTGTTGTCGGTGTGTATAGTCTCCATGATTGTCCAGTGAAGGGAATATGAACCAACTATAGGTGCGGGTTTCCTTTGTAATTTTTGTGTAGGAAATCTAGTCCTGTTCATCTTTACTTTTATACATAAATACATGTTTGCGTTGCCAACCAGAAACGATAAGTAGCATCAGTTTGAAGTTACGTGTCTGTTGTTATTTGTTTTGAAACCTGTACGTGTAACAAAATCGCCTCATTCAGTCAAATATCTGCCGTCGTCCTACTATTGACAATACCATTCCTAAAGCTTTGGTACATGTAACAACATCAGCTTACCAGACACAGCTTCAGCTACGGCGCAAGCCTATGGATCGAATTATAATTGGGTTAAAGTTTCCATTCATGTTAATCGGGACTTTCGTCTGAAGCCGGTGTCGATTTGGTATATTTACAAATTACCTTTGTTTGAATATTTTCTCGAGGCTGTTGACCCTCAGAGTTAGGAAGTCAGCCATCAATTAGCGTAGTCCCCCCAACTGACAGTTTCAAGGAAAAGTAGTTAATTGTAAAACTGTGCAGTTGTCGACGAGAACGTACTGAAATGACTATACTCGTAGATCATGCAAGAGTGTGAACGGACAAAACAATGAATATGCGGAAGGTTCAAATTCCCAAACAGGGGGAAGAGAATGGATCCCGGAAGCTGATACATAACCTTGTCATTGACCGTATAGGATACGTGGACAGGCTGCGTCAGTTGTTTGAGTCGCTGATGGTAATACGACCCAGCAGTATGAATAGATCAATGCTTTAATGTGTGTATGTGTGTGTGTGTGTGTGTGTGTGTGTGTGTGTGTGTGTGTGTGTGTGTGTGTGTGTGTGTGATAATAATAATAATAATTTAATTCATTTAAGAAAACGTGACGCCTGTCGTGAGGCTTCAGGCGCCATTACAATATAAAAGCCGAACGTTTAAGAATGAAGGGAAGAAAGGAAACACATACGATTACGGCATATGAACTATAACATCATAAGACCAACATACATTCAATTTCCTTTCTACCCGGCCATTCTATTTATTTGCTCATGACAATGGTGGAGAGGGAGGGTAATAGTAATGATTATTGTTAGTATGATATTATGATTGTTGTAGCTTTTATTGCCTCTCCCCCTCCCAGCTCATTTCACCACCTTCCCTCCACTTCCCACCCTTTGTTTTCCACCCTGTACACCCTCACCCTTCCCTCCTATCCAATCCCTTTTTTCATGCCCTCCCACAAGTCCCCTTCCATCCTCCATCCTCCAGTGAAATTTTTCTAGTGAACTTCGTTCTAAGTGAACTCTTTTCCAGTGAACTTTTTTCAGCGACACAACAACAGAAATTTTAAGTGTTATGTTTGTTAGTTGGCCAGTGTGGCTTGAGAGAGGTTGAAATAAACCGAAATATTGCCATTATCTCATGGGTGTTATGTGGCTTTTGCTTTTCATCTTCCCAACATACATTCAAAAACCATTGAATTATACACGCAGAGAAACATAATCATCTCCTACACTCTTTCCCTACGTTGTCTCCCCCGTCACTCTTTCCCCTCTCTCCAGCACACACAAACACAAGACACACTACCACATGCACATCCACACACCTACACCCCCCACCCACCCCGCCCACCCACCCACCCACCCAAACACACAAACACACACACACACACACACACACACACACACACACACACACACACACACACACACGCACGCACAGACGCACGCACGCCGCACGCATATTATTCAGGATAAGACATAACAGCAGGTTAACAGTGCTGTGCATAAAATGAGTCATCATTAAGATAGGTACGGAATAAGAAGGTCTTCAGCCTGACTTAAAAGTGTTCAGAGATAGTGCATTTCGAAGTGAAAGAGGTAAAGAATTAAAAACAGTGGGGCCAGCGAAAGAAAAGGAACGTTTGCCATATGTCTCCAGCCGAACATGGTGGATGGTCAAATGGGCGGCGTCCGAGGAAGGTAGCGATCTCGATGGTGTATATGGTTGAACTAGCTTTGAAAGATAGGAGGGGGCAAGATCGTGGAGGCATCGAAAAGAGAGGATGGCGATTTTGTGTTCAGTGCGGGCTCGGAAGGGAAGCCAGCGCAGCTCCCTCAAGAGAGGCTTTGCATGGTCAAATTTGCGTTTTCTGAGGACTATGCGCGCAACATGATTCTGAGCCCTCTGTAATTGGTCCAGCAGCGTGTTTGGAGGATCAACATACAAAGAATTGCAATAGTCCAGTCTGGACAAAACAAATGCTGACAACGTTTTGGCCGCATCGATGGTAAAAAAAGGGACGGATGTGACTGATTCTGTGGAGCTCAAGATCGATGGTGTTACACAGTAACTTTATACGGTCCTCCATTGAGAGGACACGATCCAGGTATACCCCAGATTCCTTACAGACTCGGCAAAACCAATCTCTTTACCAGACAAAACAAAAGAAGTATTGTCCAGGACTGCTTTGAGCTGCCTGGCTGTTCCAGCTGGGATGACCTCGGTTTTCCCATCATTCATTTTCAGCTTGTTTTCAGTCATCCATTTTTTGACAGATTCTGTTGTCTGCTGAAAAGTGGCAAGGAACTGGGACAGGGTTGTGATGCAAGTGATGCAACTGTGCATCGGCAGCACACATGTGAAGCATAACACCACACTGCCTGATCTGCTGACTGAGAGGTTGAATGTACATTGTAAATAGCACAGGCCCTAACACGGGACCCTGGGGAACCCTGTGTGTGTGGATGTGTATGTGTGTGTGTGTGTGTGTGTGTGTGTGTGTGTGTGTGTTTGCTTGCACACATAACATAAGTATACACACACACTTACTGTGTTGTAACCCTATCCTGTATTGTTTATTATTAACAGAGAGAGAGAGAGAGAGAGAGAGAGAGAGAGAGAGACAGACAGACAGACAGACAGACAGACAGACAGACAGACAGAGAGTACCGTCAATATCAAACATATCTCAGATGTGTTACTGTATTACTGTTAATATTGTTCCGGTCATAGTGATTTAGTTCCCGTCAGCTTCTTCAATTCCTCACGCCCCTCCGTACCTCCCGTTCGTTCAGCCTGTCCTATCCTCTCCCCCCCCCCCCCCCCCCCCCCCCCCCCCCCCCCCCCCCCAATCGCTGTCTATCAACCTTAAACGACAAAATATTTGTTACAAAATTGATTTTGATGACTGATGAATACTTTCATTCATTACCACACATTTCTTCCCGTCGTTGTTAGCCAAAGTATGGAACCTGGGAGAGGGTTTATTGGTGCAGAGAACAAGCCGGGCCGACAACATGAAAGAATGGACGAAGCTGGAGAAGCTAACAGCGATGTATAAGGGCTAAAGACGGATCCACCCAGTTGGAGGACATCGCCAGCGTTAGTGGATCCCGATGTTCTGCCAGTGTCCTTCCTGGACTGAAAATGATGATGTGATGGTGATGACCCAAAGTAAAAAAAATGATGTGATGGTGATGACCCAAAGTAAAAAAAATGATGATGTGATGATGATGAGCCAACGTATAAAAATGATGATGTGATGGTGATGACTCAAAGTATAAAAAATGATGATATGATGGTGATGAGCCAAAGTAAAAAAAATGATGATGTGATGGTGATGAGCCAAAGTAAAGAAACGATGATGTGATGGTGATGAGCCAAAAAAAAAAAATGATGTGATGTGATGAGCCAAAGTAAAAAAAAAAATGATGATGTGATGGTGATGAGCCAAAGTGTAAAAAAATGATGTGATGGTGATGAGCCAAAGTAAAAAAAAAAATGATGATGTGATGGTGATGAGCCAAAGTAAAAAAATGATGATGTGATGGTGATGAGCCACAGTGTAAAAAATGATGATGTGATGGTGATGAGCCAGAGTGTAAAAATGATGATTTAATGGTGATGAGTCAAAGTGTAAAAAAATGATGATGTGATGGTGATGAGCCAGAGAGTGTGTAAAAAATGATTTAATGGTGATGAGTCAAAGTGTAAAAAAATGATGATGTGATGGTGATGAGCCAGAGTGTAAAAAATGATGATGTGATGGTGATGAGCCAAACTACAAAGAGCTTAGTACTAAAAAAATGATCAGCCAACGGACGTAGGTAAATATAAACAGTCCAGAAATATATCAATTGAAATCGTTTTAAACAGCACGACTTATCTCTGTGCAAGATAGAAAACTTGTGATTCAGCCAAAGGTATCCGACCATCAGTTTAATCAGCTGCCCTTCTTGTTAGGATCCTACTGAACAGACTTGAAAGAAAGACAGAAGAAATAATCGTGGAAGAACAGACAGGATTTAGACTAAAAAGAAGCGCGTCTGGCATCTTCAACATCGGGACGCTGATTTAAGAAACACGCTTATCCTACCACAACTTCATCGACCTCAGGAAAGCTTTTGACCGTGTCTGGGTGATGTCTGTGTCAGGTCATGAGGAACTCTGACTCTGACAACAGTCTAATCCAGATCACAGCAGCACTCTGCAAAGATGCATGCAAACCGCGGCGTCCTCATGAAGAGGCCTAACACTGGAGACTTCCGAGAGCGCCAGGGGGCCTCAATCTTGTATTTAAACCTGTTCAGTCTGTGCCTGGAGAATGTAACGCAGGACATGTTTCTGTACTTGGTATATCCATAGTTTTTTCGGAGGACGTCATTTGAGATCCGTTGACAAAACTATCTCCAGTGAGTTCCGTTGACAAAACTGATCTCCTGTGAGTTCCGTTGATAAAACTGATCTCCTGTGAAGCGGCGAAGGAAAACACCCACCAGGACATCACCGTTAGATTGGAGAAAGCATTAAGAATGAAAGAAGGAAAACCCCAGGACGTCGACATTAGATCGGAGAAAGCATTAAGAATGAAAGAAGGAGAACCCCAGGACGTCGCCATTAGATCGGAGAAAGCATAAGAATGAAAGTCTGCAAACAGAAAATCGAAGTCGTGGTCCACGACAGGCAGACAGTTGAAGAGGTGAACCGATTCAAGGAGACCATGTTTGTTTCCGTCTGAACAAGGACAGCAGGTGAGCAAGGAAGTAACGACGAGGATCATCATGGTTATGTCTGTCAACAGTTTCATGTTTAGCTCCCTTCCACTCTGTGGACAAGAGAGCGAGACACTGACAGCAGACCGGGTGTGCCAGAATAAAGGCTTCAGACAAATCTATGCGCCTCATACAAAGGACAAGTGGTTATTTCAGGCTGTGATTCAACACATAAACGAGCTTCCTTCTCTCTCCGCGGTTCTCAAGGGCTGTAACTTTGCCTGGTACAGGTATGCAGCCGGTCGTGACTTCACGCAGAACCATTCCACAGGGTACATTGGAAGCAAAGTGTCACAAAAGAACACTGAAGAAGTCATGGGCGGCCGACACAAAACACTAAACCGGTTATAACACCCATATCGTGTCACGCATGGCTGAGGAAAGACGGCCGTGGAAATGACTATATACTTAGGCGTCCATCATGACACCTCTCGACCCACCGTTACAGGATAATAAGCATAGGTATCGTCAAGAACATAGTTGTCTCCGTCATCACAGTCACAGCATAGGTATCGTTAAGAACATAGTTGTCTCCGTCATCACAGTCACCATGGTATTTGTCTGAACTGGATCTCGTATGCCGATGTACAGTACGGAACTTGCACTTGCACACGCACAAATCAAGGACGGCTGCATTCGTGTCATTTGATTATGCGTGCATTTTTGTTGAATAAGCCTACTAATCCTTTGCAGTGTGTTGACTGCATGTTTCTCATTGCAAACATGAACACAAATACATAGAGACGCGCTTTAAGACGCACATTTACTAGGGTTGTGAGTAAACGGAGCACTTTCTTTTGCCAGAGGGAAGTTTTGAGACATTGTAGAGAAATGAGGGGATAGAATGTTTGCTTTTCGTTGATGATGTTCTTTTTCTGTCCCGTTTTCCGTGCAATTCAGTGGCATCAGCCCCACACCGCTCATTCAATCGATTCCTTCATATACAGCCTAACCCAAGCTCGTTTTTCTTTTTTTGTCCCCAGCATCACAAGTTCTTTGCAAAGTACAGTATCGTATCGTTATGGGGACACCCACTAAAGGAGACCTTGCACTTCTGATGATTCACTTTCGCTGCTCGAGTCATACGTGTTCTGAAATATGCTCAGAAGACTATACTAGAGCCCTCAGACTTTGCACTGACGCCGATTCACTTCGTTGTACAGTAGTGCGTGTTCTGAATTATACACAGAAGACTACCTACGAAAGTCCTCACGCCTTGGGATATGGGGGCAGAGAAGAGAAAGACCAGTGTGATTGACAGCTTGTGGACTAGTTGAATTGTGTGTAGAAATATAGTGGGACAGGCATCAACCGGAGGCGGCAAGATCAGTTATAAAGATGATGAGTTAGTGACATTGTTGGAAAGGAAAAGACACTTTTGTGATATCATTA
>JADBJO010000044.1:935000-1060000 GCA_016801955.1 Conus betulinus | reverse complement strand
CTGTGTTTCGTGCTGTGACTGTCATGTCTGTGTTTCGTGCTGTGGCTGTAATATTTGTGTTTCGTGCTGTGACGATCATGTCGGTGTTTCGTGCAATGACGATCATGTCTTTTGTGTATTAACTACACATTTACGATAGTGTCTTTGCCTTGTTCAGTGGCGGTCATGTCGTTTTGTGCAGAAGCTACCATGTCAATATTTTGTACAGAGGCTGTCATGTCTCTTTTGTACAGTAATTATCAGGTCTGTGGAATGGGCAGGTAATTAGGAGCAATTCTATAGGCTTACCTGAATTTCAAATATCGATTTTTTTTTTTTTTGAAAACAGGTCTCTAAAACAATCCATTATGCAATGATGATAATTTTGCCATCTAATGACTCACACGCGTCATCCAGTCTTTCTTTTATCATTCGGTTATCTTCTCTCCGTCATCTTTTCCTCCTTAATTATGTCCAAATTCCGCTCTGTTTTTATCTTTAGGCCTACTTCTCTTTTCTCCTTTACGTCCAAATCCCACTCTGTTTATTGTGCCAAATATTCATTTTATTACTGAAACCCTGTCACTGCTTATCACCTGCTTCCGTTCGCATTAGTAGTATTCGCTCTTTCGGCAAACATCATACACTTGTTAAATTATTTCTTCCTGCTAGTCAGTTGTGTGTGTGTGTGTGTGTGTGTGTGTGTGTGTGTGTGTGTGTGTGTGTGTGTGTGTGTGTGTATGGGGGGGGGGGGGGGGGATGGGGGGATGAACTGAGAATGTGAGAGAGAGAGACAGAGGGGGGGGGGGGGGGGCGGGGGGGGGGGGGGGGGGGAAGTGAACTGAGAATGTGTCATGTGTCTCCATTGTCTTTCTTTTCTGTTCCTGCTACCTTTTTTTTTTCTACCATGAAGAAGCAGCAGCCGTAACGTTAACTGATATTGAGTCAAAATTTAGAAAGAGTGGGGGTTAGTTGCCGCCAAGGACATTGACAAACAAAGTACAGGACAAGACACGATGCATTTCGACCTCTTGGGTCTTCTTCAAGTAAAAAAAAAGATAGATCACATTTAACATTTAGGACAGTACAAACAAAGAACGAAGAAAGACTTATCTGATGTCCATGTGGTGTGCTGTGAAGAATTCTTCTATTCATCAATGGGAAGCAAGATGATTTTTCTTCCCTGTTCGTTGAATACTGCTCCCGAAAAACAAAAGTTGATCGACGATGTGAGTCATATCATTCTAACAATATTTGTATGCTGAGTCTCATAGCAGTAGGCAACTTCACGGTTTCTTTTTCTTTCGTTTTCTTTCTTTCTTTCCTTCTTTTTTTTTTTCAAAATCTTTATTTTATCAAACAGTCGGTAGAGTAACAGTTCAACTGTCACTTGGAGCATGCTCTTAGCAAAGGAATTGTGTTCAGTTCGCGAACTACGCAGAATTTTTGGATTTTCACGTAGGCCTATTAAGCAACGTGCTGCCAAGTTCATGTTCAACTGAGGCAAACTTTTATTCAGCAGACTCGGCGTGAACCGAGCCAAAACGTAGATTACGGGTGAACCTGCAATTCTGTAGACGTGATTTTTCATCTGGCAAAATTCTGTCGCGAAATTCGCTTGCCGGAGAATTACCAGCACGCTAGCCCGAAACCCTGAGGTCATTAGTTCAAACCGAAGCAAACCGAAGCATTGTGTTTGAGGAACATGCATTGTGATAGAGCGGAACATGCGATGTTGACCCAGTTCAGTATGCGGTCTTTGCGGTCAAAATAAGGCATGAAACAGTTTGCCCAAAACAGTGTAAGACAGAACACGGCGAAAGGTAGGCCTATGTGATACTGACTCAAAAGAATGAAACTTAGAATTCAGGCTCAGAACAGTTGAATGTACAGGACACAGAATGGGACTCAGGACAGTGGCTGAAATCACGGTACATTAAAAAACTGTGACATTTGTTAGACATGGTAATCATGGAACACTGCCTCTAACACTGTTGAAAATACTATATCTAAAAATTATAATAATATTTAAAAAAACACAAAAAAAAACCTTAAACATTGAGCCTTGGATAGCCTACTGTTGAAGGGAACAGTTACGGACGGGTTTTTGACTCTAGACACAACGGATTCTAATAAATTCACTGACTTAGCTGAAACACTGGAACATGAAAATCTTGTTTGTATTATACTAGTCACATAAAGTTAAGCACAGGCCTTTGCACACAGGGGGTTGATTCATCCCTTCAAAAAACATTGTTTTTTTTTTTGTTATGCGGCAACCAATGATGGAATCTCACACACAGCAGTGTGTAATCCAGCCTGTGTCAACTGGTAGTGCGCACGGGGGTCTTGGTGACCTCGTTACCCGCGCGGGATAAAAAGTGCAAAGTTGCGTTAACTGTGCCTGTTTTGCATCAAGCTTGCTGGGCGACACAAGATGTAAAATGAAAAAATGAAAAATTCTTTTTTCCCGTGCAAGAGCAGTCTCTCAAGTGAGTTTTATGCCCCTTCTTTTGGCTGTTTTAAGCGCGGGGTTGGTTACTGTCAGCCCTTTTTCTCACCATGCCACCACGAAGAAAACTTAGCACCTTTGACAAAACCAGGGCGATTGCGTGGATACAAGATGGCATTGCAAAGGCTGAAGTGGCGCGACGACTTGGTGTGCATCATTCAGTTATTGTTAGACTGAATCAGCGTTTTAGGGCGACCAACAGCGTTGAAGAGAGGCCACGGTCAGGTCGGCCTAGGCAGACTACTCCCAGAGAAGATCGTTTCATCGAGAGGCAGGCCCTATTGCAGCGGGATACCACTTCCACCAGCATCCAAAGGCAGCTTCGTATGGCAAATAACACCATCCTCAGCCGTCAAAGCCATACGAACCGTCTTCACCACTTCGGCCTCAGATCACGTCGCCCAGCTGTTCGACCACGACTGCTAGCAGCCCATAGGCTGGCTCGCGAGCTTTCTGCCATCGTCATGTGAGATGGAACCAACAACAGTGGTCCCAGGTCCTCTTTTTTCAGATGAGTCGCGGTTTAGTCTTGAACACAATGATGGCCGAACTAGAGTTTGGAGGCGTGTTGGTGAACGTTACATTGATGCAGCTGTTCGCCAGACCAGGGCCCTTTGGGGGAGGATCTGTTATGGTATGGGGTGCCTTCAGCCTCCACCACAAGACACCACTCTACCATATTGATGGAAACCTCACAGGCATCCGCTATCGGGATGAAATCCTGGCGCCTTTCGTTGTTCCGACCATGCAACGGATAGGACCCATGGCAGTCTTCCAAGACGACAATGCTCGGCCACATAGGGCCCGGGTGGCCGAAAACTTCATTGTGCAGGCCGGCATCAACAGGATGATCTTCCCGGCGTATAGTCCCGACCTCAATCCCATCGAGCATATATGTGGGATGAGTTGGGGAGACGTGTGAAGGAGAACCATCCACCTCCCAGAGACCGCCCAGGATCTCTTCCAAATGCTGCAACTGGAATGGCAGAGAATCCCTCAGAGGGTCATCAGAACACTGGTCAACTCGATGAGGAGTCGCTGCGTGGAATGTCTCGCCAATGGCGGTGGCCACACCCACTATTGAAATGATTTTGTGAACTGAACAGATTTTGCGAACTTTGATTTCGACCGACCCATCCTCTGTTTAATTGTCTGTAAATCAACAACCGTTCATTCGATCCCAATGAAATTCAATGTACGTTGGAACAAGATAATGAATTAAATCTGTTCCCAATTTCAAAATCGTGGCTTTTATATTTTTGGAAATTATGCGGGTACATGTAAACTGTGCAAACACGGGACGCTGTCGGCTGTGTATCGCATGCAATGCTGACTCATAAGTGAATAGAACACTGTCAGTGGCCGCTTCCCCTTTGATTTCACAGAAGTAGTGGACCAGCCGTATCCTGGCCATACGTAGGCCTAAATAAAAACACAAATTGTGTGTGTGTGTGTGTGTGTGTGTGTGTGTGTGTGTGTGTGTGTGTGTGTGTGTGTGTGTGTGCAATTGGAACAATGTGTTTGAAATGAAAGTTATGAAATCTGACATTTCAGTTTGTAAACATTTTGTTGTGCGTTTTGTGTGTGTGTGTGTGTGTGTGTGTGTGTGTGTGTGTGTGTGTGTGTGTGTGTGTGTGTGTGTGTGTGTGTGTGTGTGTGTGTGTGTGTGTGTGTGTGTGAGAGAGAGAGAGAGAGAGAGAGAGAGAGAGAGAGAGAGAGAGAGAGAGAGAGAGATCCACGCAGTTTTAATGGGCCTAAATTCATTCAGTTACAATGAATTCGACACACACGAATGTTCCTCTCTGCAGAGATGCATGCAGTTTGATGATGTGAAGCAGTGTTTTGAGCGCATCTCTCTCTCTCTCTCTCTCTCTCTCTCTCTCTCTCTCTCTCTCTCTCTCTCTCTCTCTGTGTGAGTGTGTGTGTGTGTGTGTGTGTGTGTGTGTGATGCCCAATGTTGCATGAAGCAAAAACTGAAGTTGCATTGCACGCAACCGCTGAAGTCCCATGTCACGTAATTTCATGATGCGGCCATTTTTCAGATGACCTCTCGCAGACCAGGACCATGACGTTCCACGACATCACACTGCTGCTGGTGTCAGACGGAGAGGAGTGGGGAAGTATGTGGCCAGTCAGCTGACCAAGTCGCCCCAGGTCCGGCATCAGACCATTGTCATGACGACTTGCTGTACGAAAATCCACCAGAAGTGACAATAGCTTGTCAAGAGTCCGTGGTGGTGTTGTTGCTGGTGACGCCCGAGTTACTGGTCTTTCTGGAGACGAAGGCAGGCTGGTTTTCCCGGGTCTTACGGGAAGTCCCGGACACTTCCAGCATCGTTCTCTTCCTTCTGTTGGACAAGGAGGACTCTGACAGGTTGTATGACGTGGCCAGGGACAGCTACGTCAGCGACTCGTGGACCTTCTTTGACCCAGGTTATGAGGTGCGAGAGGTGCGTCAGACAATTGCCAAAGTTCTGGACATGGTGGAGAAATGCCAGGTAGGAAAAGTTAGAGGCAAGGAGAAAGAGGCGGGCGCCACAGACACTGCTTGTGGTGCGATTCAGGAGAAAAGAGAAGAAGTTAGGTACACAGACTTTGAGACGGTGTTTCAGGAGGAGAAATTATCAGCTGTTGCGGAAGAGGACGAGGGCGCTGCTTTCAAGAAAAAGACCCCTCCTCCAACTCAGAAGAAACCCTCAAATGTTGTCCAGTTCTTTCCTTCTGTCATTTATGAGGTGAGGATTGTGTTGTATATGTTGTACAAATGGTTGGGCTGCATATACTTTGTGTAACTGTTTTTATATTTCCTCTCATTCCACAAAGATTGCTTACAGTAATATTTGCCACTCGACTGATTGTTCAGTGACAAAGCAAAGCATGGTGGTGTAGTCTTTGAATGGTACATACAGTTTGAATGTAGCTTTTTTTTTTTCTTTTCTTTTTCTTTTTTTTTTTTTTTTTTTTTTTTTTTTTTTTAGCCAAGACGTCTAAGGTTTTCTTCATTGAGCTTCCTGAGAGTTGGCAAGCAATTCAGGTTCAGGCCAGTATGTTGAGCCTGTGATATGTTGTGTGTGA
The DNA here is from genome assembly GCA_016801955.1 of Conus betulinus. Classification (NCBI taxonomy): domain Eukaryota; kingdom Metazoa; phylum Mollusca; class Gastropoda; order Neogastropoda; family Conidae; genus Conus; species Conus betulinus. The sequence goes on along the minus strand of JADBJO010000044.1, from coordinate 1,054,434 downwards.
CGTATATCTATACATGTAAATGCCATTCATTGAAGGGGGAATTATACAGGGAAAGTTGGAGTCAACATCACATCCAAACACTATGCACATCGCCACTTCCCAGCTTAGGCCAGGGTTGAATTTTGAACATTTGAAAACTTGCCAGATCCGAGTAATTAGCATTAATCAATTTAAATCAACCACTGGGCTACCACAGATGACTTGTCCACATAAAGACTTGCACTAGGCCAAGAAAGTGTGTGTGCCTGCTCTGTCACTAGCTAGCTGCAAGCCACACTGTGTGTGTTGTTTCCAGCCCTTCCAATGACAGTGTGATCTCATCTCATTTCTGCGTTACAGGCGAGCACCCACGCACTTAAGTCTATTATTCTAGTCGCCATTTTGTGATCAATGCTCTGTTTTCAAGGCAGCAATACACAGGACGGGAATAGGATAGAAGGTCAGGGAAGAAAGAGGGGTTTAGGGGAGAAAGAGTGGGGGCTCTCTCTCTCTCTCTCTCTCTCCCTCCTCTCTACTGAAAGAGTTTTAGGGGCGGGAAAAAGTCTTAAACACAAGTTTCTGTAATTAAATTGGCCAACAGCATCACTTAAATCCTCATAATAACGTGTGCGGAGAGGAGGCGTGGAGGGGGAGGGGGGTGATGATGAGGTGAGAAGGTGAGGGGGGATACCATGAGAGCGGTTATTTCCAAAGTTGTAATCGGTTCTGTTATCAGTTTTGTGAGGAGTGGCAAGGACTTGCTATTTCCTCCCCCCCCCCCCCCCCCCCCCCCCCCCCCACCCCTATTCTCTTCTAAACCCCCACACCTGAATTTCAAGAATTTTTTCTTTTCTTAGTGGAAGTCCTTGTAAACACCCACACCTGGGATCATTGTCACAGCCTCAACATTAATGTCCAAAGAGAGCAATCAGTATTGAGTTTGTCATGGGGCAGCTGAACCAGAGGAAATTCTGCAGTGCTATCATGTCACTTCAGTGATGTTCAGTAGTGCCTGCTGTGATCCAGTAGACTGAATACCACCTAAGCCCCCCTGCAGACAATAATTACTGCTTAGTCACCCATGAAAAATCAGACACCTGTTTTGTTGGTCAGGAAATTTAAATGACAAACTCAGAAATGCATCTGTATTATGCGCATGAAAGTTGTCTGTGGTTCTAGTTTTCTAATTCAGATTTTTAAAGTAATTTTAAGATCTTGCACAGAATTCCAAAAGATAACTGGTTGCTTGTTCTTCATTTTCATTGTCCTGAGTGTGTTTATTTTGCCTGAAGAAGACCTAAGAGGTCGAAACGCGTCATGTTTTGTCTTGCAATTTGTTTGTCCATGTTAACCGGCAGAGTTACTGTAACTTACTTTTGAAATTTGTTTCAGTTTCCACCTGCAGTCACATCATTTGAAACTAACTTACCGTTTAAGCTCATAGCAAACTTAATGAAGACCTCTAGGCAGGAGTTGGCTGGGTCAGTAAAATCCTGAAAATGTATTCCTCTGAAGGCTTTCAAACCCTTTCCTTCCCCATTCCCCAGCCAGTGATGCTAACCATTGCAAGATGACAGATTCAGAAGAAGAACAAAAACTTCCTGTTTGCGACATTTATGAGGCTGTGTTCTAATTTTCGTTCTGTATAGCAGCAAATTTCTTTTATGTTTTCTCATCTGTATACCCCTGTATAGTGGTTTGTTCAGGATGTGCCATCTATAACAAGGATGTTGAATGTACAACACTGTAAACACACTGCTTTCATGTTATTGGGCTTGTCCCGAGTGTTTATGATGATCACTTGCCCTGTGTGGCCATCTTCAGCCTTGCCACACAGGTTTCTCAAGGTGATCTTGAGATTGCTCTCATGTGTTTGGCCGAAGATAGTCTGCCCATTATGCATGTCATGAAAGAGTAGCATGAATATTGATGCTTTCCTTCCCTGAAAATTAAATCAAGGTTCAAATACACATTGATCTAATTCAGTTATTTTCCTTGTTATTTGTAATGGGATATCAGAAACACTCCATTGCTGCTTTCATGATTTTTGTGGAAATATATATATATGTGTATATTTTAATGAATATATGCCCATGAATTTCTGCATATATGAATTGTACAGTATTTGATTGCTTCATTTATTTCAAATTTGGTTGTTCTTGCTCTGCTCAACCTTATCTTTCTTCAGGCATAAATTTACAAGGAATCAATGACTACAGTTATTCTTTCAAAATTACAAAATTAACAATTATAAATTTGATAAGTTATAGTAATTGCTCTTACATTCTGTCAAAATCAGACCATTTGAATGTTACTGTGAATTCTGTCAAACAAGGGCGCAAAATCAAATAAATCTATCACTGACCTTGGGACAATAAAATGCCTCGCACAGTTGCATTGTGCCAGACATATGTACATGAAAACTACAACTTTATGACTTGAGGTGAATCAGGCAAGTGGAGCTGCATGAAAATTGCAAATGAATCAGTTTTCCATGTTTCAACAATAAACAGATTGTTGTTAAAGATAATATAAAGACATTATAAATTTCACACTATTGCCTAGATGATAAAAAGCAGAACTGTGCTAATCAAGGAAAAATCAAAAATAGATGTGCCAAGTTGAAATAAGCTGTCATGTATGTTATGTCAAAACAATTGGTAATCAATTGCGTAGAAGTTTGTTACGAACACACCTTTGGAATACTTCAGCACAAACAGGTGAGCTGCCAGTCCAGGCAAAGAGGAAGTAGTGTCCAAGTTTAGACTGAAACTAAGTCACTGGTCAGGAGAGAAAGAGGAAGAGAGTGAAGAAGGAGAAATGAAGGCTTCGCATGAACAATTTGGAATGTCTTTCGTGTTGCAAGTGTCCATTGCATAATACCCACAGAGCGCAGGGCTGGATGAGTTCATGACACTTCAGACATTGTGTGTGGGTGATGTGTGCAATAATGTCTTTTCAGTTTGATGGTGAATAGATCATGATGTCTTTTGTCTTTTAAATGTATTTTTCGTAGAATAATTGAATTTCAGTGTGATTGTGTGTATATGAATGAACTTTCAGCATGTTGTGTGAATTGTGTGTGTGTAAAATTATGTGTGTGTGTGTGTATGTGTGTGTGTGTGTGTGTGTGTGTGTGTGTGTGTGCACACGTGTGTGGTTTTGATCATAATGCATTTTAGGTGGTGTGGATGGTTGATACAATAATATGATTTCATTTTAGGGTATAGAAGTGAAAGAGCATAATATTTAAGTGTATCCTGAGGGTGGTGTAAACAGATAGATAGATGGATGGATGGATAGATTTCGATAAATCATTTCATTGTGATGTTCAGATGGTGTGAGTGATCACATTTTTTCAGTGTGTTTAAACTGATGTGTACATTCATATTCTTTCATTGAGGTAGGAATAATCTTACATTTTATTTGCACAGATTGAATAAATGATTGTGTCTATAGTCATATCATTTTAGTGTGGTATTTATAAGTAGTGCCTGTGAATTTGTTACTTTGTTGCCATTTCAATACGTTGCATGACTGTAGTTTTTGAATGATGTATTTAGTTGTCATGTCATTTGATTTCAAGCGCAACATGTGTGGTGTGTGTGGTTCAGAGTGGTGTACATGTGCCATGGTGTTCAAAGATGAGGTCAGAGGGAACATCACTCTCAAGGTGGAACAAACAGATATTCATCTGACACCTAAGCGGGGAAATGAGAAAGTCTTCACCTTTTTTGGCTCCAGGTAAACGAAATCTTGCCACAGTCCTTGTACAATATCACCACAATGTCATGTAAAGTCTTCCAGACTCTAGACAAAATAAAGATCACCAAATTTTGTTTCTGGCTAAAAATTGGTGCAAGGTCATAATTCATGTAATGTTGACTCTTCCATTCTCCAACACAGTTAATGCTTATATCTGTTTTGTGTGTAAAGTTTAGGTTTGGTAGAAAGTAGCGTAATGCTGGGAACATAGATGCTTCTATTAACTGATGCTAGGCATTTGTCGTGATACAGTAACTAATATGTTGAATCATAGCACACATTCATCACATAATTGTTTTGCCCTGAGAACAGATAAGTGGTTGCTCATTCTTCATTTTCAGCTGCCCACCTATGTGAAGGACACTAACCACACCCTCACCCTCCTTAATGACTTCTCTTTTCCTGATGACAGTGCAGAGAGGCATATCTTCACCATGGACATTGTGTCGTTGTACACTAACATCCCCTACAACGACGGCCTGCTTGCGGTCCACCATTTCCTTCAGAGGAGCCACTTTAGGCTGCACATCCCCGCCATCATGCGTCTTACAGAGTTGGTCCTCACTTTGAGCTCATTTGCATTTTATGATAAACACTTTCAACAGCAAAGTGGGGTGGCCATGGGCACCAAGATGGGGCCTAGCTTTGCTTGCCTTTTTGTTGGCTATGTAGAAGAACAGGCGTTTAGTCAGTATAGGTGAGACCCCAGCATTCTACAGGCGCTTCATTGATGACTGTTTGGGCGTGTCTACCTGCAAGAAGGAATCTCTCCAGGACTTCATTCCTTCATGTCTACCGTTCATCCAGCTCTACAGTATACCTGCAACATCTCTGACTCCTTTGTGTCCTTCCTCGACATTACCATTTCCATCTTACCTTACTCCAATAGCCTTGCCACCAGTGTCTTTTATAAGCCTACCGATTCTCACAGCTACCTTCTCTACACTTCCAACCATCTCCGTGCTGCAGAGCCAGCATCCCCTACTCACAGTTCCTGCGACTGAGATGCATCTGCAGTGATGAGCAGGACTTTGAACTTCAAGCGAAGAGAATGCTTGGATTCTTCCTTGCCCGGAAGTACCCAGAGGACCTGGTTCGTGGTGCACTTGAGCGAGCGAGCTCGTGCAGTCTCTCGTGCCCAGGCTCTTGTTCCTAGAGTCAGTCCTGATAGTGAAGACCGTACAGTGGCAGTTCTCTCACCTACCACCCCCACACAACCTCCCAGTCCGCAGTATCCTCCTCCGGAACTTCCACTTAGTTCAGCAAGATCCACATCTAAAGCAGATCTTTCCTAAGCCACCCCTCATCGCTTTCAGGAGGGATACCAACCTGAAAGACCATCTTGTGCGAGCTTCTTCTATCCAGCCCTATGGTCCCCCCCCCTACCCCCCTGGCACTAGACCATGTGGCCGCAAGGGTTGTAAGACCTGCCCTTTCATTGGTGGTTCCACTGTCATCACAAGACCTGCTGGCCAGTTTGCCGTAGGACCAGTTTTAACTGTCAGTCAGAAGACCTTGTCTGCGTCATCTCCTGCACCCTGTGTACCAAGAAATACACAGGTGAGACCTACCGCAGCCTTGATGAACGGTTCAGCGAGCACCTGCGTTCCATGCGGCTTAATTATGACAACCCTATGGGCTCCCACTTCAACCAGCAGCACCCATGCGTTGTCCACGCCAAGGTAGCAGCAGTGTGGCAGAACCAGTCAACAGGACTCTACAGGCTCTTTATGGAGTCTTCAGTGATTGTCCATCTTTGCACACTCGCATCCCGTATGGCATGATACCCCTTACCCCCCTTCTTTCCCCCCCCCCCCCCCCCCTTACCCCCTTCTCCCCCCCCCCCCCCGCCTTTTTCTTTTCTCCCCCCTTTTTTTCCCCCTCCCCCTTCTTCCTCCTTTTTCTCTCCCCCCCCCCCCCCGCCTTTTTCCTTTCTCTCACTCCTCCTCCTTTCCTTCCCCCGTTTTTTTTTTCTTTTCCTCCTCCCCCCTTCTCTTCCTTTCCTCTTCTTTTCCTTTTTTTTTCCCTCCCTATGTCCCCTCTCCCCCTTTCCTCTTCCCCTTTACTATTTACCAGTTACACTGGCACACACACGCAGGCACACGCTTAAGCGTGTGCATGCACACACACACACACACACACACACACACACACACACACACACACACACACACACATTCTCTTCATCTCCCTCCTCCCCCCTTCTCCACTCTCCCCCTTTCCCTTTATTGTTTAATTCCCCTCTCCCTCCACCCCCCCCCCCCCATCCCCCCGCCTTCCCTCTCCCCTCTCCTGTTTTTTTTCTGTAAGTGTGTGTAATTTTCACATTTTTTTTCCCCATCCCCCCTTCCAATTTTCCTCCTCTCTTCCACACTTTCCCTCAATCTTCTTAAGACAGGCGCACGCATGCACGTGACCCCACGCGCGCAACACGCTCACACCGCACATACCGGCGGACATGTGCTCATGCTTCCGTGGCCGCTCATACACACACACACACACACACACTTTCCCCCTTTTTTCCTCAACACCACCCCCCCCCACCACCCCCACTTCAAGTTTTCCTTTCATTGTTTAACTCTACTCACCTCCTACCACTGACTGCTTTCATTTTCTGCGAGTAGCAGTCAATCTTTTATTCTTACTTCTTGCCCCCTTCCCTGTTTTGTATTGTCTTGTGGAAATAATAACTTTTCTTTTTAAAATCTGAGAACAGAGCTGACACCAGGCAAGCACAATGTGCTGATTCTCGAGGGCGACAAACGGCGGGGGCGGTCCAGTCTGACGGTGCGAGGGGCAGAGATGGGGACATTCTGCAGCCCTCACTACCTGTGCCAGATCCTCAGGGTGCCTGACCTGCATCACCTGGATATGCACCTGAAGGAGATCTTCAGCGCCAGTCTGCCCCCTGCCGGCTCTGGGCTGGAGACTGTCTTCCACTACCTGACACTGTCTGATCAGACAGGTATTAAGGATCTCTCACCTGTTCCCTTGACTGATTTCTGGCTGATCTTCTCTCTTTGTGTGTTCTTTCTTTCTCCGTCACTCTGTCTGTACCCCTTTGTTCTTTCTTACTCTTTGATATGATGTGGATTGAAAAAAAGTATGCTTATGTGTGTTTTTGTTCTTCCAGTCTATGTTTCATTTGTCAATGATTTAACTTGGTATGCATTTTTGCACATTGCAGCAGCCATGCGATATAAATAAGGGGAAAAAGGTAAAACATCAGAGAAAAAGAAAGTTTCCTTCTGCACCTGTGGGCAATACATTTTCAGGGTAATTGTTTCTTGTTGCTGGTAGGTAAATTTGTTTAATAGTCAAGGTTAGAGGTAAAATGTCAAAGACAGCATATCATGCCATTTAATTACATCCGTGTATTGCAAGGCTTTCAAAACTTTTCAGTACCATTGTATGATTTTGCTTTCTGTTCTGTTATTTCTGTTAAATTCATTTGATTATCTGTGTGAATTTTTATGGCCTTATCTTAGCTGTTCTGTGCTCTGTCCATTGTTCATGAAAAAAAAAGGCAAACAAACAAAATGATTAAGCTGAGAGATTTGGATGTAACACTTTTGTTGTCTAGAAGTAATTTATTTTGACAATGGTTATTTACATTGAGAAATATTCTACAATCAGCCAATACCATACCCCACAACTGCTCACAATAATCAGTGCAGATGAAGGTAAATACTCATCCTTCACAGTTGTTTTCTTGCTGGCTTTAGCTGTCTTGTCTTCTGTGTTCATCGGATGGCATAATTCACACTCTTTTCTTTTGTTCTCTTTCAAACACAACCACACCCAGGTCTGTTCTGTCACTGTTCATCTGTAAGCAGTCCACAAGGAGCTGACAAGACCAAATCATCATAAACAACCTGCCAGAGCAGACTCAGTACCACAGCTGAATGATTTTTGTGGTGTTCACTGATGCCTGTTCTGATCAGGATAAATGGGACTTCACCTACTAAGCCCATTGCTGGTTACAATATCTGGCTGGTTGTGAAGCCAGTGTGGATGATCAGCCCCCTCAGAGAGTGCCTCCGTATCAGTAAGCCAGCAATTCTCATGAGCCTGTCACAATCTTACCTCAGGCATGGATGTGGAGAGGAGATGGAAAGGGAAGTCACCTTGGGAGCAGGACATGACGTGCACCACAACCTGAAACTTTTTGATGATGATTTATGAAAAGGATGAAGATGAAGCTTTTGAATTTTTTTATTTTCTGTTTTTCTTTAGGATTGTGTATGCAATTGCTATTCTTCATTTTACGCTATATCCAGCTTTTAACCTGGCCTGAGAAATGCAAACACCAGCAGCTTTGTTGCTTGCTTTATTTGTTAACTGTGGAAAAGAGTAGAAAACAGACAACACATTCGCTGTTTTTGTGGCTGGAGTTGAACGCAAAAAAAGAAAAAAAAAAAAAGAAAAAAAAAAGAAAAAACAGAAGGAAAAACCCAACAAACAAGAGAAACAAACAAACAAAAAACCCTGAAATAAATGTATTTCACTATGTATAGTCTTTGATTATCCTTGTCATCTGTGTTGTGTGAACAGAGCAGCAGAAGCACTCAGAAGCTCTCTATCCCACACTGCTGCATTATGCTGCTGCCCATGGGATGTCTGAGTTCTGTGCTGCCCTCCTGGAGTGTCCCGGCCGCTCCCTAGCTTACCACATACGTAACTGTGATGGCCTTGACCCTGCCGAACTGGCTGCCAAGGAGGGATTTGAAGAGTTGGAAAACTACATCATTGATTTCATGGTACAGTTGTCTTTTTTTCTGCTGCAGTTTCATCCTTTTCTGCCTATGGTTGATTGTATTTATGCCATTTTGCGCTGTATTTTCATGTTTTCTTGGTGTGTTGTCATGGGTATGAAGAAATAAACCAAGGTCTTGTTCGCACATTTCCTTGGAGCGTACAGGAGAACTCATAGCAGCGGTACTCTCTTTTTCTGTATCTTGTTACATCTGCCTCTGTCTGTTTGTCTGCCTTTTCCATCTCTGCTGCATTGTTATGCAAATGTACTGCTTTAGTGGATTATGTATTATGTTTGCAGAGTAATGTCTCATTGGGAATGTGTACTTCGTTCTCACAAGTTGTATACCATAATAATATGTTGTTGTTGTGCTGACACCAGCATTGTGATGAAGTACTGTGTCACTGTGGTGGTAGGCATTGCCCTCATGCAGTCGGCTGAGCTATAAACAACATTACCTTACCTTACCAATGTAGTATTGTCACTTTTAATGTGCTGTGTTGTGGTCAGGTCTGGATCCAGTTGTAGCTGCTCCTTGGGAATTTCAGTTCTTTCCTGACAGTTGGCTCTCCTGATTTCTGGAAGCTCTAATTCCCTTTATTTAGGGTTAAAGAATAAGCTTTTACAGCTTTTTCTTTCTAACATCCTGCCCAATCACACAAAAAACAAAGAACAAAATACAGCAAGTGAAAGAAAGAAAATCAAATAAATATGAGCAGCAGAATTTAAAAAAATATCCAAATAATACCATATTCCTAGTAACTTTCTCTTTTTTTGTGACTCCCTTCACTTTTTGCTTTTTAAAAAAAAATTTGTCTTTCTTTTCTGTCATCTACAGGTTTTTTTTTATTTGTCTTTGTTGACCATTGTTTGGTGTGTATTCAGGAAAATATTTTACATCTATTGTTCTTGTCATAACTTATGACATACTACTTGTGTTGTTGTTGTAATCTGGAAAGTAGACAGAGAAAGGTACACCTTGTCCAGAATTGACACCACCTGTCCATTTTGCAGCATTTATTTGCCTATATGGCCTTTATTAACATCTTTCTTCACTACAGGTAGATAGTTTTCATTGTTTGTTATGTGTTTTTATAGAAATTTGGGGATCAATGAATTTAATGGAAAGGCTGATGCTCTTAGCACAGCCTTGTCTGATGCACTTCAGGATATCAGTAGTATAGTTACCACGTCACTGGTTTTATACACATGTTGACTTTGCTGTTGGTGTTTTTCATGCGTATATTTGACCGCCCTGAAAAAGGCTGTGTGTGGTCAACAAGGCTACTATGATAATGAAAACTGTTGAACTATCCTGCCATATCCTGGATTTGATCATTCACATTTTCATGGTGGCTTTCTTTACGTATGCATGTGCATACATGATTGAACTTTAAGAACAGGCCAGTTGGACTGTTGCATCACGCTTGCAAGATTGTTGTATAATATTGTTCTTTTTAGATATTAAATGCAGTGTTCATGTTTTGACTTCTGCACCCAGAGCTATGGAGAGATTAGAATGGTCTTTCCCTAAGCTGGAGACGCGGTTTGTATGTCAATGTGGAAGCTTACCATGAATTGATTGGTTGGCATACCGCCAGGCAGTTATGTTTGTGACCCTTTGTACAGGAGATGCAGACTGCCAATGAGATCTATGACCACTACATTGCCATGCATCAGTTCCCAGCACCAGGTAAACCATGTCACTGATGATCACATTGTATAAAGGTGGTGAGTTGAGTGATGGAAGGATGGGTAGGAAGAAGACTTTCTCTCTCTCTCTCTCTCTCTCTCTCTCTCTCTCTCTCTCTCTCTCTCTCTCTCTCTGTGCCACAGCTGGGCCACATGGAGTGATTTTTAGTGTTTTTTAACCCTCACGGTGCTCTGTATAACAATTTATGCTTTAAAGAAATGTAGTTAAAATCTAGGACGGGAAACTCGTCACACACCACACTTAAGAATTTGGCTTCTGCATACATATTATTTGCACTAGATATGCAAACCTATACATTTTTAGAAACTAGAGATGTTGTAGAATCTAGTGAAATAACTGAAAATACGGTAGGTTGTACCTACTTGGAGACTGACCTCAAAATATAAGCAGACAAAATTTCTGGAAAAAGTTATTTGAAAAGTAAGTCAAATGTTAGGAGACACACAGTTTTCTTCTGTACTACCTAAACACTTCAGACTTGAGATAAAATGAAGACAAATATGTGCTGGAAACATGGGAAAGATGATAATTCTCTTGACTTGAGCTGTGTATAATGAATTGTGCCTCAAATGATGTACCTATAATTCAGCATCCGGACAATTGAATTTCACTATATAAGGAAATGGGTTTGTGCAGGCTTGTCTTGAAGCTAGATAGGTAAAACTATATGTTTTTGTAAACTAGAGATAATGAGGAATCTGAAAAAAATAATTACAAGACAGTACCCTGATGGCAGCTGAAGATATTCTTCACAGTGTAATCCAGAACATTGGTGAAAAGGTAATCCAAAATGTCAGCCACATTGTTTGAAACACCACCGTTTTCCTGCTTGAATGTCAAAACACTTGAAATTTGGGAGAAAACAAGAAGAATATGTCCTTGGAAGACACAGAACAAAGTTAGGGTCTTGGTCTTTAGTGGAAGGCTGAAAAGCACTTGGAGCAGAGTTACACATCACATCCAGAACATTCCCAACCAGAGCGCACATGAGTAGGATGACCAGCAGCACAGTTCCTCTTTCTTCAACTCCTTCACTCTCAGCATCTCTCTCCTCTGCAGTATTGCTTCCAGATTCTGGATCACGCAAGAAAAAACATATATCCTAAGTCTTCTGTTCATTTCATCGTTTCATAATGGTGCAAGAGATGTTACAGACAGCTTGACTCAGTTTCCACTAATTAGTCTGATTTTCAGAAAGAAAAAAAAATGACCAGCATTACTATTCATTCTATGAAAAATGAAGTCATGCATAAAATCATAAATAAGAATAAAATCTGAATCACTAGCATATAAGGAAGGGGCAGGGCTATAGCTTTCATTGGAGGCACGCCCACTCGTGACATGCCCACACTGTTTCCAAACTAAAAAAATAAACAAACAAAAGTTATAAATTGTTCTCTTCAAATCACCACTTTTATTTATCTCTAAAGTGCTTTCAAAACACCTACAATCACCCAGAAACGATCTTCTAGTTTGATCAGGCCAAAGCCTATCTCTCCTGTACGTAACCATGTACCCTGCCCCCCTTCCGTCCCCCCTTCCTTCATGTGGCGGACCAACAAAATGTAAAAAATAACCAATGACAGCACGCAGCATGTGTTCCATCACTCGACAAAACAAAATAATCAAAGTTTATCCACTCACCACCTGCTTCGCTTTCGTTACTACACAGCTTCGGCAACTGATCGTTCACTTGTGCCACTTCCACGCAACTCCTGCTCGACTCGGTCGCTGATTTACTCATTATTTCAGTCAAAACCGACGAAAAACTTCGAGATAACTGACTGACAAGGCTTGCCAGTGCACAATGGATACTAGCAAGTCACGTGAACTGATCAACCCCCGGATGTTTAGCAGTGGTGGTATAACGGTTCTCGTCTGAGCCCACGATCGTGGCCCAACGCAGTCGGGCGGTAAAGCCACGATCGTGGCCCACTGCAGTCAGCGGGTTAATGCAGCCTGACATAAGCAGTGCGACACACAGCCATATCTAAGATGGTGGTCTTCTGTTTGTCACCGTATCAGCTTTCAGTCTTTAGGCTCACAGAAGATAAAATGAAAGATAATTCAAACTCTGTTGTCTGTAAACACATTCCATGCCCATCCTACACACCTAAATCAAATTAACACGACTTAATAGATTGGTCAGGTTCAACATGACCAATTCTGTTGTCAGCATCACACAATGAACTCTGTGTGTGTGAAAGAACATTTATACCACTGGCACCCAAGCATAAAATCACAGCAGCAGACTGTTCTTGGAATAAAGAGGAGCAGGTCTGGGAATGATATACCTTTAGTGGTACACAGACACAACCTGCATATGATACTTCAGCTTGTTTCATATCATGATTAGTATGTGTGTTTTTCTTATTCTTATGCCTTCAGCTTGTTTTGTTATCACAATTCACATGTTTTAGGTTATCCCTGCCTTTGTCCCCCCCCCCCCCCCCCCCCCAAACAAAACAAAACAAAACAACCCCCCCCCCTTTCTTTTTTTTTTTTTTTTTTTTTTTTTTTTTTTTTTTTTTTTTTTTTTTTTTTTTTTTTTAATCTCTCTCACCTGAGCCAGATAAACCATGTAAGTTACAAACTGTTTCCGCTTCTTTTTTGTTTCATAGCCCTCTCAAAACTTGTCTCCTTGAACTGACTGGGCAAACCTTGAGAGTTGAGGTGAATGCTAGTTAGGAGGGGACTAGGTTACACAACAACAACCAGATCATTAAACAGAGAACTCTGCAAGGTTAACCTTCATGTGACATAGTTTTTTTTTTTTTTTTTCCCTCCCCAGCAAGTAGCAGTTTCTTGAAAATATTGAACTTCACATGTAGAATTGAAAAATGTAACTCCTTTAAACACAAGCCACATGGATCTCCATGCCAAATGGCTTGCATTTGAATGTTCAGTTTCTACACAAGCCACATGGATCTCCATGCCAAATGGCTTGCATTTGAATGTTCAGTTTCTAATATCTAGTTGCTTTAGTTAACATCTCTGGAATATGTCTCTTCTGTATTAATATATAAATGTGCATAATGCAATACATAAAAACAAGTACTGGAATAATTATTTTGCTGATGATATCCTGTGAGGCTCTTATATGCTGCTGAAATATTTTGGTATATTTGTGCTAAAAAGATAATGTGCTGCGTGGTAATAATATGTCTTCACTAGCTGTTGCCCAACCCATTTAGTCTTCCAGTTTGCTTGTATGTCTGTCTGTTAGTCTGTTAGTCTCTCTGTCTGTCTGTCTTTCCTATACTGTTTGTGTATTCATTTTCATCTCTCTGTCTGACTCTTATCTTTCCTGCATGTTTTTGTTGTTATTGTCTTTCATCAAAAGCTTGTGTAACTTTTTCTATGTGTAGCAGTTGTAGAACAAAACGATGTATACTGGTTTAGGAATATTTCCTAGTGCACTGTGCTATGTTTATCAATAAATAACCATGCATTATATACATAAATGATACTATACTGAAGTTATTTCCATTTTTTTTCCTATGTGTTAATCTATTCTACTTTATATTTTGGCTTGCTTCATACTTAATTTCTGGCTGTTATTGTTGCTGTTACCTTCTTTTGTTCCCTATATCTATGTTGAAAAACAATAAAAGCAAATAAAATGTTGAAAAAAAGAGTTTGTTTTGTCCTGTCCACCAATGGCAGATTCTGACCAGGATGAATACGAAGACGTGTCGCAGATGTCAGGTCTGCCTGCCAGGAGCAGAACCAAAAGTGAACCGGCAGTGACAGTCACAATGCCTTCACCAGCATCGCTGCAGCCATGGTCATCACAGGCAGGCAGAGGGCAGACCAAATGCCAGGATCCTGAGTATACCTGTGCTCCTGACAGACCCCCTCTACCTCCACCTCGTCAAAAAGGTGACTGGCCAATATTCACTGTTGTGTGCACCTGTACATCATGATTGGTTGTCCACTGATGCGAGACTTTTATATTATACATGATAGTTAGATAGGTAGACTTCATATTATACATGATAGTTAGATAGGTAGACTTTCATGTTATATATGATAGTTAGATAGGTAGACTTTCATGTTATACATGATAGTTAGATAGGTAGACTTTCATGTTATACATGATAGTTAGATAGGTAGATTTTCATATTATACATGATAGTTAGATAGGTAGACTTTCATGTTATACATGATAGTTAGATAGGTAGACTTTCATATTATACATGATAGTTAGATAGGTAGACTTTCATATAATAAATGATAGTTAGATAGGTAGATTTTCATGTTATACATGATAGATAGGTAGATTTTGATATTATACATGATCGCTAGATAGGCAGATTTTCATATAATACATGATAGTTAGGTAGATTTTCATATTATATTATATAGTTAGATAGTTAGATTTTCATATTATACATGATAGTTAGATTGGTAGATTTTCATATTATACATGATAGTTAGATAGGCAGATTTTCATATTATACATGATAGTTAGGTAGATTTTCATATTATACATGATAGTTAGATAGGTAGATTTTCATTATACATGATAGTTAGATAGATAGATTTTCATATTATACATGATATTTAGGTATGTATGTAGATCAAGGGCATTTCCTGTTTGTAATAAATGCATTCAAATGTTCCAGTAAAAGTGACATGGCTCAAGACATTTATGAACAAAATGAACATTGAAATCTGTTTTCCAGAAACATGTGAAATCGAATCAAGACAAAGGCGCATGCACGCACGCACGCACGCAAGCATGCACACACGCACGCTCGCTCGCTCGCTCGCTTACACACACACTCACTCCCATACACACACACACATGCATGCAAGCGCACCCATGCATGCATGCACACACACACACACACACACACACACACACACACACACACACACACACACACACACACACACACACACACAAGGGACTGAAAAAAGGACTAATCTGCAGCAAAAACAGAAGACTGGCAACTGAAAGGGACAAAATTCAGGACACTCAATTATAGAGGAGCAAACATGTTAAGAGAACTGGAAAAGCTCAAAAGAGCACCCAACTTGTGGTCCTGGAGTTGTGGGTTTGAATCTCTGCCAGGTTGTTCAGTACAAGGTGGTTTTTTTCCCTTCAGAGTTGATACAAACTTATTTTTCCAGAAAATCCTTTTGTTAACTGACAGTTAACTGAGGACTCTTGCATAAACACACAGTAAAATCTTGTACACTAGTAAAATAAAAAACCAGCTTAAAGAGTTAGGCCATTGTTATAAATGACACACATGTAAAATCTTGTAGTCTAGTACAATCCTAAAACCAACTTAAAGAGTTAGGCCATTGTTATAGATGACACATATGCACATAGCATGCATCCCCCATGAAAAATTGAAAGAATAAGTGAAAAATCAAGTGACTGATAGTTACCTGAATGATATGGAAATGAGTGACTGTAGAAACAGTAGGTAGCACTTCAGCTGTTTGTGCCCAGGTAGTCAGCCGATTGGGTGAATGAGAGCATTGATTATGAAGTACTAAGAGCTTGTACTCTATCTGGGATAGGTGCTTTGTAAATGCTTTTTTGTACTCTATCTGGGGATAAGTGCTTTGTAAATGCTTTCAGTAATGATAATGATAAACAATAACATAAATAACAGAAAGAAGAGGATCAGAATGATGCTATGGTGAAAAGATCAACTGGATCATTGACCATTCACTATAAGCTTGTGATGTGACAAGAGAGTATAGTAACTATTCCTTTTGAACAGCATGTGCAGGTTCAGGCCGTTCTATGTCTGAGCGACGTCCAAATTCTCCTTACACCCTGCAAGCTATCAGTGAGACGGAACAGAAAACCAGCACTCTGCCTGCCCATGGCACTGGCATGGGACCTGTTGAGTTCATGGGCATGGGAGCCAGGGATAGTATGTCTCTTTGCTTCTCTGTCTGACTCTCGTTGGTGTGTGTGTGTGTGTGTGTGTGTGTGTGTGTGTGTGTGTGTGTGTTATGTGTATGTGTGTCAGAGAGAGAGGGACTGTATGTGTGTGTGTGTGTGCATATGTGTGTGTGTGTGTGTGTGTGTGTGTGTGTGTGTGTTGTTAGAGAGAGAGGAACTGTGTGTGTGTGTGTGTGTGTGTGTGTGTGTGTGTGTGTGTGTTGCTTATTTTACACTCGTGTATATGACCTGTTTTGCTGTGTGATTTTCTAGGGAGGTAGGGGGAGGAGGAGGGAGGACGGGAGTTCACCGTTAAGGTACTGTATTGAACTGCAGTGTCTGATTCATTGACAGCATCGTGATGGTCTCTGCTTTGGTCTACTGTTGTGTTATTAACTTGAGTTTTATGAACCAAAACACGAACACACGCTAAAAAGAGCTGAGCTCAGCTCATTTAATGCACCATACAAAACTGAAAAGTGAATTTCCTACAACTATCTCTTGTTCAGGTGTCAAAAATAACAGACATAGAAACGCACATAACAGCCCTGCCCTGACGGCCACCGCCAGCCGAATCTCATTTCACGCTGTGTATTATGTGAATTGGTTCTGTTCATGTGTGTAGGGGGCTGTGTAGGGAGTGTTGGCTGGCCACACTGGATCAAAACCTGGGACAATGTGAGCTTGAGTTACAGTCCTTTATTGACTGTGCAAGAAGTCATGCTGAGTGTGTGGAAACGTGTCATCTAAAGGAAAATTGTGTTCCAAAACTTGAGAGGTTTGGCCAATGATTGCCCAAAGCATGAACATAGGATTCATATTCCCAAAAGAAAGAAGTCACGCTTTGCCTTCACATTTGATCATGATGTGTTGTGTTATTATTTGCTGCTATGGAGAGTAGGTTTTTTATGGTTGTCTTCTCACATGGTGTGGTTGATGTGACCATCACTTTGTGGTAACTTTTGTCTCGCACCATTTGGGAGTATTGTTAATGCCATTGGGATGCCATTGTAATGTATTCACTGAAACAGTGTGTGTGTGTGTGTGTGTGTGTGTGTGTGTGTGTGTGTGTGTTTGTGTGTGTGTGTGTGTGTGTGTGTGTGTGTGTGTGTGTGTGTGTGTGTGTGTGTGTGTGTGCATGCGTGCATGTGCCTATGTGTGTGGTATCTGTTTGCTGTCATATGTGTGTCTGTGTGTATGTGCCTGTGCACCTGTATAGCGTTCCAGCTACAGCTGTCAAAGGGGGCAATGGGGTCGCGCAGTCAGGATGAACTGATACAGATGAACGAAATGGTGAAGGCGAAGGAGATCAGCCTGCGCGAGGCTGGCATGCTGTTCAACGCCTGGCAGCAACGCTATGGCAAAACACCATCCAGCAGCTTCAAGGAGAGACAGGTCTGTGGTGGAGCTTGTCTGTGTAGTCCCCCCACTTCATCAGCATGAAAACACAGAGGACCATGGCTGAATGCTTCTTCCTTTGTGATATATTGTTCACACTTCATTTGTTTATGGGGCACAAGACCATGGTTTGAATGACATTGTGTGTATATACGAGTTAGTAAAAACTTCTCTATGAAAAAAAACACATTGTTGTAGGGAAAGGATAACACTGTGGCTAAGTCTGTATATTGTGCAGTATACAGACTTCAGTGAAACTTTTCCATAAAAAACTGTCCCACTTTAGACTCCCTGCCTTTAAAGACGTGCTTTTCTGACACAGTGTTCTCATTGCATTGGACCAGCCTCCCAACTAGAGCGTCTCCACTGTGCTTTCCTTCATATTATTGATGAGACAGTGGTACCATTGATTCTGTATTCTTTGTTAGCGTTTGATACTAGCTGGATCTTTGGGCACAGATGAACTAGTTGTCAGATGCAGGATTTTAGAAGACTGTTTGCCTGGATCAGTTCCTAGAGTAACGTTGTGTGTTTTTTCCAGGAAATCGTTTTTACCCTACAGTGAGGTTGCCTATGCATGAGAGTGTAACAAAAATGTTTGTGCGTGGAATCTTGTCACCCTGAAAGTTGCGCTCTGTAAGGAGCCTGTATTTGTATATACTGGTTGTAGACTGGGTGATCTTGGCCCCCAGTTCATGTTCAGTTGGGGAATGAAAGTGTTTCGCTGGGCATGCCTCATAGGTGTCCATTTAAAACAGTTCCATGTTTATTCTGTATTGGTTTTAATGCAACTTTGATAATTATCAGATGCATGGAGAGACAGATCTGTAGCTGGTTCTATTTCCCTTGAAATTATTATACTCATTAGAATTAAGAAATGACAAGTCCATAACTGTGTCTTAAAACCCTGTAAGGTAACAGCTGTGTAAGTCCATAGTTCAGTCTATACTCCATGTTGTATAACAACTACATTAATCAAAATGAAGGGAAAGTGTATATCAGATTCTGTGCTGCTTGTGAAACAATTATGTTCATCCAGTTTCAGCTTCATAAAGGGGACATCACTGAGTGAGTGCTGATCGTATACTCTAATCCTTGTATAAAGAGAAATGAGACCATAGCTGATTCTGTACCTCTTATAATGTAAGAATAATATTTTTTTTATTAGAGTTAAGGAAGTTTTACAGCAGATCCTATACCCTTTTTAATGCGCCTCACTGTGTGTGTGTGAGTGTGTGTGTGTGTGTGTGTGTGTGTGTGTGTGTGTGTGTGTGTGTGTGTACACAGAAAGAGCTGACTGACATGAAGACAGAATACCAGAAGGTCAGGGAGGCACTGAAGAAAGAAGACAAGACGTCCAAAGGTTTATTTCATCGCCTGGGCTTTGTGGACGCCAAAGCAAACCCACAGTCAAACTCAATGTTTCAGTAAGCATCATTTACCATAATCAGACTGAATAGTTTGAGTGTGTGCAGTAATAACATATTAATAAAAATGGCAGGCAGTCTTTCCTGCTTCACAATCAAGAATATAGTGCAGTATTGAAACGCACTGTTGGGATGTTCCAGTTGAAAAGAGCATGTGTGGGGAATGGTTCAGAGGTGTTGTTGTAGGAGTTCAAGGCTGAAACGCCTGTCAGGGTGGGCTTCCAATCTGTTGGATGTCTGCTGTCAATTTCTCCCTGAGTTTCTGTCTTAGAGTAACACAGCATGATGAATGTTCTAGGTGTGCTATGGTGTGGTCAAGACTCTGAGACATGTTTCTGGAACAAAGCATGACAATACAATTCGGAGAATAGTTTGGGAATGCAGTGTTGTACTGCTTAGGAAAACTTTTGAGAACATAAATACAGCAATACCTATATGCTGAATGATTCATGAATGCAGTGTGAAAAATGTGGAAAAGTGCAGATCTGCAGTATCATAATCAGTGACCAATTCTATGACATGTCCAAGAGACCCAGGTATGGGAACTACTATTCCTTCATTACAAACCTCAGACCAGTAGGACACTACAGTCACCATCCCACATTATATATGACAACTTTGTACTTTGGCAATTCTCTTTCCAGAGTGGTGCATAGATGATTCAATAAAAGGATTGCCGAGGCCAGTGCCAACTTTGGTAGACTATGTGCGAGTTTGTGGGAAAGAAGAGAAAGTGGCCTTCAGACAAAACTCAAGGTCTGTCATGCTGTCATTCTTCCAGCCTTCCTGTATGTTTGTGACGACGGAGCTCTGTGCTAGACTTGTGCATAGGCTTAATCACTTCCACAAAGTGTGCCTGCATGAAACAGCAGAAATCAAAGGTCAGACCAAGATTCCCAATACAGCGCTGCTGTCTGTCACAAAATGCTGTCAGTTTGGACCACCGTGTGTAAAAGTAGATGATTGTGGATGATCCCGCAGGACTGCAGTGAGTAGCGCTGTGAGATGAAGGAAGTGCAGTATGGTGGTGTGATGGAATGTTTCAGGAGCCAGTGTTGCAACGTCAGCAGAAGAAAAGACCCAAAGTGTTTCCCAAGTCGGCCTCCACTAGTCAGCTCCTCCCTTGTGTCTCTGACCGTGCCAGCAGTGCCAGTACCGCCAGTAAGTCTGACTGCGGGCCGACAAAGACTTGGCAAACAGTCCCGTGGACATGGTTACTACATGCCCTCTGCAGTAAACCAGTTTCTGTTTCAGGATCAATTTCTCAGAATCCCAAAGGGACATATCAGGGCAGTCACTGTGTAAAACAAGAAAAGAGTGTTGTGAAAAAGAACAAACATGCACATGCATTTGTACAAAAACAATTCAACAATTCATGGCTGAATAGATTAGCTGTTAACATCATAGAGGCAGATATGACAAGTCTGTGCTGAGTGTATGAGCTGTTCTTGGTTTACTGCTCCCAGGTTCAAAAAGAAAAATTAAAAAAGTGAGTTAGAAATATATTAATAATTCATAAAGATACATAGAAAAAAAAACTTGCACATGCACAAAACTACAGAGTGGATAGGTAATGCCCAGTTTGAACAGTGTGTGTAAACGTTTAGAAATAGGTACCATGATTTACAGTGAGGTAGATACTTCAGCTTGACTGCAGAATCTGGTTTTTGCATACATCCTACCCTGGGTTCCTTAATGCTTGTGTTCAGAGTTTGGTTTTTGCATATCTCTTACTTTTGTTTCTTTTTTGTGTTCAGAATTAGGTTTTTGCATATCTCCTACCCTTGTTTCCCTTATGTTTGTGTTCAGAATTAGGTTTTTGCATATCTCCTACCCTTGTTTCCTTTATGTTTGTGTTCAAAATTTGGTTTTTGCATATCTCCCCCCCCCTTCTTTCCCTTATGGTTGTGTTCAGATTGTGTTTTAATTTTGCATATCTCCTGCCCTTGTTTCAAGTATGGTTGTGTTCAGAATTTGTTTTTTTTTGCATAACACCTGTGTTTTGTTGCCATCATGGTTGTGTTCAGAATTTGGTTTTTTGTATATATCCTACCTTTGCTTTCTGTATCGTTGTGTTTTGGTTTTTGCATGTCTCCTACCCTTGGTTCCTCTGTGGTTGTGTTCAGGTTCTAGTAGCTCATCACGGGACAGTGGGTGGAGTCAGGGATCGCGTGACAGTCGCATGTCCAGCACATATGAGTGTGACAGTGAGGTCAGTCATAGTTAATGGCATTAATGACATGGAGATAGTAGAGTTACAGTGTGTGATTGACAGCGTTTACCATGTTTTCTGATCAGTGTGGTCAGTTGGTGAAAACCATGCCAGTATTTGAACTCCCCCCCCCCCCCCCGACTGGTGCACCTCTAGCCTTGATAATATGAGATTTATTGCGGGAAACCAGGGGGAGGGTAAAAAAGCAGGAGGAGGGAACCAGGGGGAGGGTAAAAAAGCAGGAGGAGGGAACCAGGGGTGTTAAGGGGGAAGAAGAATACAGAGGGGAATCTGGGGGTTGGGTGAGGGGAGGGGGGTTAGGGTGAGAGGGGGGAGTTGTTGGGGAAGGACTAGGATGGAACATTCACACGTAAATTTTTGACAGTTTTTGTTTGATGAGTATATTGTTAAAGGAAAACGAAGAACCTTCATCACAGATGGTTGCATCATCAGGTAAACTGAGATCTAATATTTACTAGTTGCAAGGAAATTAAAAGGACTGGGCCCGGTACATGAATTAAACAAAAGAGACCACAACAATAAAAGACGGAGACAAAAGTTGAAATGTATATTTATGGAATACAATCAATAGTTGCTTTAATCTTTTTTTTCCAATCTGTACTGAACTGGTCTGTGTCTTTACTGATGTCTCTACTTTCTGTTCAGAGTTGTACCTCAATTTGCTGCCAATGGTGTGCATTGATGAATTGTGTCCCATACAGTGACAGTCACTCACATAAGTGTGTGATGTCCTTTCCCTCTTTCCATGGCAGACAACTTCCATTTCACTGAAGTGGTCTTGCTTTAATTTCTTTTTTTGTCGTTTTTAATCCTTTATTGTCATGTGATGCTTAGTTGCTGTGTTGTGGAAACATTATGCATCACTTTTCAGGTGTCTATCAAAAATTTTTGTGAGCTTATTCTCTTAAGATAGGGTTTCTTGTGGTCCTGTCTCATTTATATTTATAATGATATTGTGACGCGGCTGAAATGAAATGCTATTTAAACCAAATAAACTTGTCTGTTTTGTGCAGCTCCTCTCTCTGTAAAGTCCTCTTAATTCTCAATACTAACAAGATCTATGTTGTCTTTAAAGGTCAGAGGTCACGAAGGAATCTTTTCTTAATCATGTACCATGATGATTTTTCCCCCTAAGCACTATAAATAGTAATGTTCTGTGACTGGTGGACATAAAGATCTCAACTCTCATTCTGCGTGTCATCTGCGAAGAGAAGTCACTGTGGCTTTTTTGATACGTTATGAAGATTCAGTTCAGTTTTTGTCATTGATTGACTGAATATTGATTGGCATGCTTTTATTTTTATTTTGTTATTTATTTGTCTAATAGCTTCAACTTGTCAAGTTCTTGAATTGTGTTTTTGTTCATGTATATATATATGTATATATTTGCTTGTTTTTTTTTTTCTCTATCAGTTACTCTTTCTTATCAGACAAGGTTCTGTATTGTAACAAGTCGGAGTGTAGTGAATAATTCATAACTCATAAGTTGGAAGAATGTGTGTGTGTGTATGTGTGTGTGTGTGTGTGTGTGTGTGTGTGTGTGTGTGTGTGTGTGTGTGTGTGTGTGTGTGTGTGTGTGTGTGTGTGTGTGTGTGTGATACATTTCTGTATCATGTGTCACGGCAGTCTATGTTTGTATTAAAGTTCTTTCTGTATGCCACAGATGTGTTTATCACCATCGCTACAATCCACGTTATAACAGTCTAAGTTGTTGTCATAACTGTTTCTGTGTAAGTGCAGACTGTGTCTCGGTCAGTTTCTGTACAATAACAACATGATGTCTGTAACATAACAGGCTGCCTGTCTCTGTCTGCATAATTTTTTGCATAATGATTTAAGACTGTATAATGACGTTTATGCTTTTGTCACAATTGTATATCTGTATAATAACTTTCAGATTTGGTGCTTTCACCTGTGCTGTATCATAACTTTCGAAGTGATGTCATAATGCATGTCTGCATCATTATGTTCAGAAGTGGTATAATGTATGTCTGTATTATGTCTGTCAGAGGTGGTGTCATAATGTGCATATCATAACTTTCAGACATAGTAGTATCATAATGCATATCTGTCTCACAAATGTCATATGTAGTTTCATAATGTCTGTCTGTCTCACAAATGTCATATGTAGTTTCATAATGTATGTCTGCCTCATAGCTTTCACAGATCGTATCGTAATGATCGTCTGTAACAATTTCAGAAACAGTGTCATAAAGTATGTCAGAGGTGGTATCATAATGTATGTCTGTATCATACATTCAGAGGTGATGTCATAATGTCTGTATCATGCCTTTCAGAGGTGGTGTCATAATACATGTCTGTATCATACCTTTGAGAGGTGGTGTCATAATACGTGTCTGTATCATACCTTTCAGAGGTGGTGTCATAATACGTGTCTGTATCAT
Organism: Conus betulinus; assembly: GCA_016801955.1. Classification (NCBI taxonomy): domain Eukaryota; kingdom Metazoa; phylum Mollusca; class Gastropoda; order Neogastropoda; family Conidae; genus Conus; species Conus betulinus. The sequence goes on along the minus strand of JADBJO010000044.1, from coordinate 1,030,846 downwards.
ACCTTTCAGAGGTGGTGTCATAATACGTGTCTGTATCATACCTTTCAGAGGTGGTGTCATAATACGTGTCTGTGTCATACCTTTCAGAGGTGGTGTCATAATACGTGTCTGTATCATACCTTTCAGAGGTGGGGTCATAATACGTGTCTGTATCATACCTTTCAGAGGTGGTGTCATAATACGTATCTGTATCATACCTTTCAGAGGTGGGGTCATAATACGTGTCTGTATCATACCTTTCAGAGGTGGGGTCATAATACGTGTCTGTATCATACCTTTCAGAGGTGGGGTCATAATACATGTCTGTATCATACCTTTCAGAGGTGGTGTCATAATGTATGTATCATATCTTTCAGAGGTTGTAAATAATGTATGTCTATATCGTCTTCTTCAGAGTGATGTTCTTTGTGTTATAATTTTCAGTGACGTCAAAAGATCTTGTTTCTGTCAACACTTCCAGACGTGGTGTCATTCTGTGTGTGTTTATCTCATAGCTTTCAGATAAGATGTTATAATGTGTACTGTCACATAAATTTCAGAACTCATGTCATAATTTGTCTGTCTCATCATATTCAGATCTGGTATTATAATGTCTGTCTTTAACTTACAGAAGTGGTGCCATAACATGTATCTTTATCTTAAATTTCACATGTAGCGTCATCACTTAAAAAAACACTGTTCCATGGCTGCCTGTGTCAGAAGATATCAGTTAAAGTCACAAGTTTAATAATCAGTGTACCATGATCTACATTAATCAGACTGTCATCTGTTAGGGAAAAAAAGAAATTGGTGCAAAAAGTTTTCCTTTACAACATAGAGGATAAGTTATGAATTGTTTTCTATGGAGACAGTTGTACCATCAGGTGTGTAATGTTCTCAACAGTTGAGAGTTACAGCAGATTAGCATTGTCCTTTCCATTGTGTTGTGGAACTGTTAGCTCACACATGATAGTTCTCAATTTTCTGGGAGTGCACAAATGTATTGTCCTCATGCCTTCCTTTCCTTTCAGGCCTACGTGTAGTTCAGGGTGAGTCTTTTGTGTGGACTAGACAACAGTCATCTTTCACCATTGATGTTAATTTGAGGCCTGGACTTGCATGAGGATGTCTGTGTCAAAGGAAAGGGTCAAGTTCACCACACCTTTATGTTCCTTACGTAACTTTGTTTTCACAACTGTATCCTGTTACCCTCTGGCTCTCAGGTGTTCTCCTGTACCTGGTCTGTTCATGCAGCATGACATAGTGATTCACACAGGATGGCTTGACATTTGCATGGCAGATTTTGTCCACACCTGCAAGTGTTGAAATGTGTTCTTGCTTGCAGGTTGACTCTGTGACATGCTCAACACAGTGAATCTTTTTCGTGCGTTATTGTAACAGTGTTTGCTTGTTTATTTTATATTCATATATTCATATCAACATTTCAAGCCCACAGTTATCATTCTTTTTGAAATTACCAGGAAAAGATACTCTGTCATTCTGCCAACACTGAGAGACAGAAATCCTGCTTTTTCTTAGCTCCTTAAAGAGGATAGTTTGGAACCAGCTATGGTCATTTTAAAAGTAACAATCATGGATTGTTCTGTATCAAGTCTTCTAACAGGCAGATTTTCAGAAGAAATTGCACTCCCAGGAGGTACTGTCAGCCATGTTGTTCAGCCTAGGATCATATCCCATAAGCCAGCATCAAAACCTGTAGATCTACCTGAGACTACACATAGTACTTCATGGCCTAGCGTTCAGGCATAAGCATTTCATTAGGTCTGTAGTAGAACCAGGAGTGGCACATCTGACAGACTAAAGAAATAGACATGTACATATTTTTTTGTCTTTAAGAAAGGGAGGTGTCTGGATTATCTGTACTTACCTGGTTGTGTAGATCCAGATCAGTTTCCTGGCTGCCATTGTGTTTTATAGTAACCTCCCTTGTTTTTACATGGAATGTATTGTGACAGCCAACAACTGCTGCCAGAATGGAAACCAGTTATATTGTAACTTTAGTGTTGACTCTGACCAGAACATCATGAAATTTATATTATTTGAGAGATTGTGCATGCAGAAAGGTAAAAGTCTATATTTCAAGCTACAGTGCAATACAGGTGTGATCGTATTATGACTATCCATTCTCTGTTACCTCTGTGTTTGCAGTGTGAGAGCTTTTGGCAAACCTTGTCTTCAGTTGATGTGCTGCCACTTTGAATTTTTTGTTCAGAATTAGTGAATGTGAGCCCCTACAGATATATCCCCCAGCAGTTCATCTAACCTGTGTTGGTAACTGGGATCAGTTGCTTGTCAAAATTCACTATCACAAATGCCAGTGCATGTCCCAAGAGCATGTTAAAAACCTCAAGTCTCTTTACATGTTATCGAACTAGAATCTATTGTTCCGCCAGGAATGGGCAATATGGTGCAGGATGTATATATTTTTTTAATGGAAAGCTTTTGGTTTGGTATATAAAGTGAATGATTGCATGTGTATTGCTATAGCTTGTGTGTTGACTGAAAAATACAGCATGTTCAGAATGTAATTAATGCAGGGTATGGTGAATGTTGTCACTGCAGTACACAGTTAGTGCAGCATATGGTGAATGTTATTTTTTGTTATGTCTGCAAGGGACTTTCAATACGATTGGACTTGTGATTTTCTGAGGGCATCTACCAGCATGCAAAACAGTTCAATTTCTCAATGTATCCTTCAGTCTTAATACTTTCGGTCATCTGCCTCAACACTAGTTAAAGACACACAGTGCAACTGAGGTAGATGGAAATACTGATATGAAAGAAAGCTTGAACATTTTTAGAGTTCAAGAACTTCTCCCCTCTTTGTGTGTGTGTGTGTGTGTGTGTTTGCTTAGCAGAGACAAGTTGTCTGTCATTCATAATGATCATAATCTTAATGGATATTTATTGCTTAATATAGCCCCAAAGCACTTACAAAGTTCTTAGCGCGCACACACGCACGCACACACACACACACACACACACACACACACACACACACACACACACACACACACACACCCTGTATAAATATATATTATCAATCTATCTATCTATATATCTATATTTATGTGTGTGTGTGTGTGTGTGTGTGTGTGTGTGTGTGTGTGTGTAAATCATAAAACAAAAAGGGAATACACTTAGGAGTAGGTGAAAAGCATAGTCTTGGGAGAAACTTCAAGGAAGGGAGAGAACCTGCCGAGCAAAGAGAGGAAAAGAGTTTATTCCAAGTGGAGGGTGCTTGAAAATAAAGGGTGTGAAAGAGATCAGTATTATTAGAAGCACGCAACATTTGGGCTGGAGTGTATTAGAAGGATATGATGAAGCTGGAGAAAATTAGAAAGATACAATGGAGCTTGACCATGCAGAAACTTGAAACCGAGCTAAGATAGTCTATAATAATGATCACTGTGTGATATGACTGAGTACTTTTTAAAAAAATGATTTCACAGGTCTTGTCACATCCAAGGACTTATTGAAAAGCCTGCATCATAGGTAACATTGCATATGCTGAACAGCATGGCCTGAGCAGCATTTTCTTTGCTATATATGCCAGTGCATGTCATGCTTATGCTCTGTGTTTTGCTTTGGTGGCTGTACAGAAAGAGGAAGACTTTGAGCCAAGCGGCAGCATGCGCAGGAGCAGCACGGCTAGAGATTCCACGGTATTTCTGATCTCCCTTGCCCAGCTCCTCTGATTGTCTCTGTGTCTGACTTCCGCATGTTCTTGCTCTCGCTTCACTTTGCCTATATCTTTCATGTCCCATTGTGACTGTGCGTTTGTCTGTCTCAATCCCTTCGTCTGTTTGTGTAGCTTTTCCCCTGTATTTGTCTGTCCAAAATATTCCCATTAAGCGTCTGTCTGACTAAGTCGCTTGGTTTCTCTTGATCCATGTTCGTCTGGATCGTTCCCATTGTCTGTCAACTGGGCTGTTTACCTGACTATGTCCCTTTGTCAGTATGCCTGACTTACTCAGTTCCTTTGTCTTTCTGATTTCCTCCCTCCCTTTGTCTGGTGTTATCCCTTTGTCTGTGTGACTCAGTCTTTGCCTGTGTGTCTGACTTTACCTCTTTGTCTTATTGTTTGACGTGGTCGCTTCGTCTGTGTGTGTGTCTTTGTTTCATTATTGTCAGTCTCTTTGACTTGATTCCTATGTCTGTGTCTGCCTCTGTGTCTGACTTGATCCTTTTGCCTGCTTGTCTGATGTAGTCTCTGTACTGTCTGGCTGTTTGTCTAACTTCATCATTTTATCTGTGTCTGACTTGATTTCTTTATTGTCTGTCTGTCTGACTTAATCCCTTTGCCTGACTGTCTTGACCAAACCTTTTTTTTTTTGTCTGTTTGTTGACTTGGTCCTTTTGCGTGTCTGTCTGACTCAGTTACCGTATTGTTTATTTGACTGAGGTTTTTTGTATTGACTGACTTGGTCTCATTCTTGTCTGTCTGTCTGACTAACTTGAGACCCTTGTTTACATGTATGGTCCGTTTCCTTGATTGTGTGTCTGTCTGTCTGACTCAGTCTCTTTATTGTCTGTCTCAGTACTTGTGTCTGTCTGAATCAGTCTGTATATAGTCTGACTCAGACCCTGTGTCTGAATCGGTCTGTATATTGTCTGACTCAGACCCTGCGTTGTCTGAATCAGTCTGTTTATTGTCTGACTCGGTCTGTTTATTGTTTATTTGACTTGATCTTTATGTCTTTCCATTTGACTCTTTTTTTATCACCTGTGTTTTGATTTAATCTGTTTGCATGTTTGATTCGGTCACTTAGTTTTTTCTGACTTGAGCCATTTGTCTGTCTGTTTGACTCAACCCCATGTATTGTCCCCCGTCTGTCTGACTTGGTCATGTTGTCTGTTTATTTGAATTGAATTTCTTTTGTGTCTGTCTGTCTTATTGATCCATTTGTGTGTTTACTTGACTTGAATTTTTTTTTTCTGTCTGTCTGACTTAATCATTTTTTGTTGTTGTTTATTTGACTTTTGACTCTCTGTCTTGTTTGATCCTTCTATCATCTGTCCTTTGTCTTGTTTGATCCTTCTATCATCTCTCTGTCTCGTTTGATCCTTCTATCATATCACTGTCTCGGTTGATCCTTCTATCATTTCTCTGTCTTGCTTGATCCTTCTATCATCTCTCTGTCTTGTTTGATCCTTCTATCATCTCTCTCTGTCTTGTTTGATCCTTCTATCATCTCTCTGTCTTGTTTGATCCTTCTATCATATCACTGTCTTGCGTTGATCCTTCTATAATCTCTTTGGCTTGTATGATCCTTCTATCATATCACTGCCTTGTTTGATCCTACTATCATCTCTCTGTCTTGTTTGATCCTTCTTTCATCTCTCTGTCTTGTTTGATCCTTCTATCATCTTTCTGTCTTGGTTGAGCCTTCTATCATCTCTCTGTCTTGTTTGATCTTTCTATCATCTCTCTGTCTTGCTTTGATCCTTCTATCATCTCTCTCTGTCTTGTTTGATTCTGCTATCATCTCTCTGTCTTGTTGTTTGATCCTTCTATCATCTCTCTGTCTTGTTTGATCCTTCTATCATCTCTCTGTCTTGTTTGATCCTTCTATCATATCACTGTCTTGCTTTGATCCTTCTATAATCTCTGTGGCTTGTTTGATCCTTCTATCTCTCCATCTTGTTTGATCCTTCTATCATATCACTGTCTTGCTTTGATCCTTCTATAATCTCTGTGGCTTGTTTGATCCTTCTATCTCTCCATCTTGTTTGATCCTTCTATCAATTCACTGTCTTTTGATCCTTCTGTAATCTCTGTGTCTTGTTTGATTCTTCTATCATATCACTGTCTTCTTTGATCCTTCTGTCATCTCTCTGTCTTGTTTGATCCTTCTGTCATCTCTCTGTCTTGTTGATCCTTCTGTCATCTCTCTGTCTTGTTTGACCCTTCTATCATCTGTCTTTTATCTTGTTTGACCCTTCTATCATCTGTCTGTCTCATTTGATCCTCTATCATCTCTCCGTCTTGTTTGATCCTTCTGTCATCTGTCTGTCTCATTTGATCCTTCTATCATCTCTCTGTCTTGCTCTGATCTGGTTGCTTGTGTGTATCTGTTTGTCGGAGTGTATGACTCGACCCCATTACTGTCCGTCTGACTTGACCTTTCATTGGTGAATGACACAGTCCTTTTATGGCCTGTCTGACTTGAACTTTTGCCTTTTGCCTTTGTGCTTGACTCAACTTTATTTTTTTTTGTCTGTCCTTTTCTGTCTCTCTGGCTGACTGGATCCCGTTGTTTCTCTGTCTGACTGTTGCCATACTTCTGTTACAGTGGCGCTGACAGGGTTAAGGGTACTCACATAATAGTGATGATAATAGTAACCATGATAATAACAATTATGATAATGATAATTTTAATGATCATAACAACGATAATGATAATAATAGTAGTGGTAGTAGTACGACTACTATTACTATCCTTACTACTACTACTACTAATTAGGGCACACAATGGTGATGATAATAATAATGATGATGATGGTGATGATAATGATAATGATAGTAGTAACAATAATAATTGATTAAGATAATGCTGCGTGTGCAGAAGCGTACTTCGCTGGGCCACCAGTACCTACAGCTAACAGAGGAGGAGACCGAAAAGCAAGACTCCTCCGCTCCTGCACTACCTCCACGCTCTAACCGTCCACCACTTCCACTTCCTACATCCAGCAGTGGTTCTGCGGCCGACCCCTCTCATCCGTAGAACTGTACCACCCCCTTCCAACCCCAGGGTGCAACTGTACCCTAAGTGATATGTGGATTATGTTCCATTTCCCTGGAGTGCCATTGTACCCCTTTAATTCAGTGTAAAACTACACTGTATTCATTCTCTGAGAGTTGTACCCTGTTCATTCTCCCTGAAATGTAAATTGTATAGCCTCCCCATCTTTGCTGTGATGTAACTGTACCCTTCCCGTGTGATATTCTTTGAAGGGTACATTGGGCCCTCTGCCGTCAGTTCAAACTGTGCTGTTTTTACACTCTGTAAACTCACCCTTTTCTGCCCTTCCTAAAGTGTAAACTGTGCCATTCTATCTTCACTTCAGACTTAATTTCTTTTTACCCCCCTCCTTGAAATGAGCCTCTTCTGCCCTCCTAAGTGTAAACTAGGCATCTCCACCCTCCCTTTTGACTGTTTTTTACCCCTCAATCCTCAGTGTAAACTGTATCTATCTGCCTTCTGTAAAATAAAAGCACTGCCTATTTCCATCATATATATGCCATATTCCCCCAGAAGTGTAAATTGTATGCCTTATTCCCTGTGATGTGTAAACCCAGTGCCCCGTTTCCCCTTGAGTGTAAACCGTATACACCATTTCCCCTTAAGCATGATCTGTATCTCCTATTTCTCCTTTAAAAGTTAAATGAATCCTGCAAACCCTCCTGAAAAATGAGCAAATGCCCAATTTTCCCTTGAAGTTGTAAACTGTATGTCCCCTTTCTCCTTTCGTGTAAACTATATCCCTCGTTCTCCTGTAAACTGTATGCCTTATCCCCCCCCCCCCCCCCCCATTTGGAAAGTAAACTGTGTGCTACTTGAAGTGTGAGCTGTATTCCCGATTTTCCATGAAATTTAAAGAGTATTTTCCCTGCAAATGTGAACTGTGTGCCCCATTTCCTCTGAAGTATGACAGTATGCCCTATTTCCTTAAGTGTAAACCGAAGGCTCATTTTCCCCCAGTTTGCAAACAGTTTGTCCCATTTCCCCTTAAGTGTAACTTGTATGTCCTGTTTCCACTTAAATGTAAAATGTATGCTCTATTCCACCTGAATAGTAAACTGTATGCCCTATTCCCTGGGGTGTAAATTGCATGCCCAATCCCCCTGAAGTGTAAATTGTATACCCCCTATTCCTTTGGAGTGTAATTTGTGCCCTATCCTCCTGGGGTGTAAATTGTATGCCCTGTTCCCTTGGAGTGTAAATTGTCTGCCCTATCCCCCCAGGGTGTAAATTGTATGCCCTGTTCCCTTGGAGTGTAAATTGTGTGCCCTATCCCCTTGGGGTGTAAATTGTATGCCTCATTTCCCCAGGAGTGTAAACTGCACTTTGTCCTCATTGTGGTATAAGCTGCAGCTTACAGTCATCTCTTGCTCCAGACATAAACCCAAGGCCAGGAGAATCATCTTTAGTCACAGCCTACCCCTTACTGGACTCAGGAGAGGGTAATGGGGTCCTGTCGGCGGCCATCTTCATGTCAAAGGAAAGTAAGAAGGAACCATATATGAGAGAGTTGTGGAACTTTTTTTTTTGTTTACAGTGTTGACCACAGTCACATAAGACCTGCGGAGGGAAGCTGACATTTTGGTATCAACGCTAAAGTTCAGAGCGTTTTCTTCTTGTTTCCCATTTTACAGGGTCTTCATCCTATAGGATGTGGTGGGCATTGTGAATGGTCTAGTCCTCTGTGGCAAAAGGAAGAACAGGTGAGGTGGCATGTTTAGCACCGCCCCAGGAATGGATGAATCCACCAGCTGTGCACAAGCTATGTATGCACAAGTAGCGGCGCTTCTTACTGTGTAAGCAGACCTTTTATACCTAAGATTGACCTTGTTATGGTATGACACCAACTTGGAGTGACACATTGTAAATGGACATTGTAATTGTCATACTTTTCTGTTTCGATGTAAATGTACATATTTGTAATGCGCGTGGTGACCACATCATGAATGCTATGTTGACAGATACCTTCGTATCTTACAGAGGAACATGTCACTGTGCCAACATGCACATTTGTTATGTTGGGAATCACTCCAGTTTACACTGTTTTCTATGGTAACATGAAAACACAGAAGAAGGAGGATGTGTATGGACTATGCATAAACCTAAAAAGTGTTGTTCCCACACAGGAGAGCAGGTCCAATTTCTCTGAGCCACACAAGGAGAATGTACTTTTCTCTTACCAGTATTCTCTCTCTGAGAATGTGTGCATTCTAACAGCTGCAATTGCCCGAGATAAGAAGAGCAGTTTTTATGCAAGGAGTGAGTGTTTTTAAATAGCTGCAATTGCCTGCAGCGAGAAAGTAGGTTCTGCATCTCATAAATGTGTGTATTTAACTTTTGTGTATGCTGGAAGCGAGTTAGGAGCAATCTTGATGTGAGAAATATGTGTATAGTAAGTGCTGGGTTTACCTGAAGCAGTGATATCAGCTGATGACTTCATTTGTTCACATGACTTCGAAGGGGACGGCTGCATTCATGACTGGACTTGTTCTGTCAGTGCCAGCACAAAGAGGACTACAATACCAATGGTTCGTGCAAACCAGACTGTTTCTGTAACCACATCTGATTCATCATCTAATGCATTGCACATCTGAAGGACTGAGCCGGAGTTGTGACCTTAATTGATTGAGAGCATTGTCTATATATTGAAAGCAGGATAACAATATACTCTGCATTATTATGTTCAGACAAATGGACTGAGCTGCTGTCTGTGGTATTTCTACATCACGGTGATCAGTACAGCATTCCATTATCCATATTGAATGAACTCTGATAAGTGTTTGACTCCCATTACCATGCACTGATTGCCATGTAATTCCAGTGAAATTGCACATCACCACCATGCTGTGCTTCAACCTCATTCATAGCTCATGCTGTCAAGCTTCATGATATTTCAGAGGTGTCAAAAAAGATGGTGTTGTGAGGGTTCCCAGTCATTCTATGCATATCACGTTGTGTACCAGCCATTGTCTGTGTGATGTGCAGTTCTTGTGCACAGTGGTTTTCTCCATGCGTTGTCACACTAAGTTTCATCAGCGTGTGGTGAGGCCATGTCTCCTTCTGGTTCACTGTGTGATGTAAGGACAGGTACCACTGGTCACACTGACGCCATGACATGTGTCCCATTGGTGGTTCTCTGATGTCATGATGTTTCCCAACTGTCAAACTGTGAGAGTAGCGTAATGACTGCAGGGGCAGTGAACTGTTAGAGGCTTGCTGTGTCTAGGGCACGGCATCATCCAAGATGGAGCCCATCCCTCTCTTTCTGCTGCCTAAACCTTCCCTGAATTGAGTCAGGTACCCTTTTACTGCTGGATGGGGAAAAAATAGAAAAAAAAAGCTTTTTCAGGCCATAAAAATCTGACCCCATGAACAGGGTTCAAACTTGCTCCTATCGGCTCCATAGCCACATGCTCTATCCTTTTGTCCTTCACTGCAGGGCTGTAACATAATGACATTGTTATAAGTGTCTTGTCAGTATGTGTTACAGTAACCATACAGTTAAGTTGTGACATCATGACATGCCTGACCAGCCAAAATGCCATGTCATTAAATGTCCCACCAACCTTGGTGATGTTGTCACATCATGACATGCTGCATTGGCCTAACTGTCACATCATGAAACATCACATGGACTCCATGGTGCTGCTTTGACATAGTGATATATCCCGTCAGTCATTATGTGATGATATGATAACTACCATGCTACTACTGATTATAGGTGTGTAGATAGGTTTTTTGTGGTTTGTTTCTTTTTAAGGTGGGGTTGTTCTCCCGGCTTGATGACGGTCCTGAAAGGCCTTGTGGCTAGCTGGACTATGATAATAGGACTAGAAGTAGCTATGTCATGTCCCAATGGCTGTGATAATGGACCTACATGTTATAATGTGTCCCACTGACTTTGATAATAGAACTAATATCATGACAGTAAGAAGAAGGCCAAGGGAAAGCTTGACATTAGAAGGTGGTCAGGGAAGAAGGCTCCCTCAGACCTGTGTTGGACCTGAACTTCTTATACTCCAAGGGGACCAGGCCACATCCAGGTCACGACTTGTAGATGCTCTTCTGCTGTCACAAATGTTTTTGGTGCTGTAGGATTGGAACATGCACTTCCTGGATAGCTGGTCATCTCAACGCATTGCCTTTAAACATGGCTATTGGTCACCTAAGTTGGAAAATTTAAAGTTTTATGAAGCTCACTTCTGTTCCACCATGACCAGATCCAGTTTTGACTCTTTTCACAACCCTGTGTCATTGCTGTTAGGGTTCTGGCTCTCTTTTTACCAGAAACTCAGAGCTGTTTCATGAAATCATGGGCTGATGAGTGTACAACCCCCATGCTCCACCCTCTGTAGCAAAGATTTTTGGCTTGTAGGCCAGATTCCGTTAAGCTGCCAGCCTTATAGATGTGGGCATCTCAGTTCTGCTATTATATGGCGCCAGAGGTTTTGTCAGAACTGTTTGTTTTGAAATGCTTGAGCAGAGTACAGTGTCACTTCCTGATGACCTCTGGATGGTTTTCCCCAGTCTGGAAGGTCTGTGCACTCCAAGTCATTTAATTCATCCAGTAAACCCCACTTCCATGCTCCTGAGGTCACAGCTAATCCACACCATGATTTTTGTCCTCCTGCCATATAGAACATTATTACTGGAGCTTCTAGTGCCCTTGTGTTTCCTGTAGCTGTGCTAAACCATGTGTGATGTCCAGGAACACTTGGTTGTGTCTGTCTGTGTCCCTTTCCCTGGTTTGCTGGTATGTGTAAACTCAGTATGTTCCATTGCTCATTTGCCCTCACAGAGTCAACTGATTTCTCACATCGGATTTGAATTCAAGGGTGGGAGTTCACAGCAGACCTTCCAGAGTGAGAAAACCATCCAGAGGTCTCTAAAGGAAGAGTGGCATGAGACTGGACACAGTACTCCACTCAGGTTCATCAACACAGATGATTGTGATTAACTCACAGTGCAGTATGAAAGCAGAATGCAGGAAGCCCACATCTACAAGACTTTAAAGTATGTTGTTCTAAGAGCTAGGTGTTATAACATGTCCCATTGACTAATAATGGAGCCAGGTATAGGTGTTACAGAATTTTCCATCAACTAATAACAGAACTAGAGTAATGTGTTATGACCTGTCCTCTTGATTGTGATAACAGAACTAAACGCTACGACATTTCTCACTGTCTTTGATAATAGGACTAAGTGCTTTTGGCATGTTCCATTGATTTCAACAAGAGCCGTAAATGGTATGATATATCCCATTGATTTTCATGATAGAACAAAATGTAATGGCATGTCCAGTTGATTTGAATAATAGAATTAGATGTTATAACATGTCCTGTTGATTTTCACAGTTGAACCAGATGTTTTCAACATGTCCCACCGATTTTCACAACAGAACTAGATGTTATGACATGTGCCATTGATTTTGATGATAGAAGTAGATTTCCAATTGATTTGAATAATAGATTAGATGTTACAATATGTCCCATTAATGTTTGTAACAGGACTACATGTTATGACATATCCTATTGATTTTCACATATAACTAGATGTTATGACATATCCTATTGATTTTCACAATATAACTAGATGTAGTGACATGTCCAATTGATCTGAATAATAGGATGATTTTCATGGTTGATCTAGATGTTGCAACATGATTTTCACGATGATTTTTATGACATGTTGATTTGAATATAGATTACATGTTACAACATGTCCCGTTGATTTCACGCTTTTGGATGTTATGACATGTCCAGTTGATTTGAATAATAGGATTACATGTTACAACATGTCCCATTGATTTTCATGCTAGAACTGGATGTTGTGACATGTCCAGTTGATTTGAATAATAGGATTATATGTTACAACATGTCCCATTGATTTTCACGCTAGAACTGGATGTTATGACGTGTCCTGGTGATTTGAATAATAGGATTAGATGTTACAACATGTCCCATTGATTTTAATAACCAGACTAGATGTTATGACGTGTCCAGTTGATTTGAATAATAGGATGAGATGTGACAGCATGAACAATGATTTTAATAACCATGCCTTCTTGACTGTGATCTGATGTCATGACATATGTTTCTCTGGCTTTACTGCCGTGTCATTAAATATGGCATTGGCAGCATTCTAATGATCCAACTGGCCGTAATATAATGATCAAGTCTGGTTGGCCAAAAAAGATGTTACCAATCATTTCATCTGTCTCATCTTTTGCATGTCCTTCTTCACTCATGATACTTGTCACATGAGCTGCGTTGAGAAATGCTACAGGAGTCATATCTATGATATGTGACTTTGTTTTTCTCTCTTTTCTTATTTTTACAGGCATAGATCCCACATGCGGAAAAAAATCTGGTGCTAGTTTGCCATTTCAATTTACTTGTCTAGCAGTTGCTTGAGCTCTCTGATCTGCTCCAAATAGTGTCCACTGCTGGAAAATTCTGTACGAGAAATGCTGTCTCTTCCATTGCTGTCTGTGGTTCTGTCTGTCTTTTTATGTTATTTTCATAGAAACAATAATCATGGAATGGGCTTACACTGTCATTCATGTCGGCAAAGAAGCTAATAATGTTCTCTAGAAATGAACACAATTGAACAAAATTGAAAACAGCTAGCTTGAAGTGTTCATGCGTGCCACTGGCCCATGAGAGTCTTTACTCAGCTGCTTAGACATACAGTGGTTTGACATTGGAGGTTCAGTTTCACATGGGATGGGAACAAGTTTTATGCTCGTGAATGTCTGAACATTCATGGCTTTTTATATGGGATTTTGCCTTTGTATTATATATGTATGTATGTGTGTATGTACATGTGTGTGCATCATGCAATGTGGCCAGGCTTGTATCCCTGGAATTTCTAAGTGTATCGTCTTGAAACTTCATGCTCTTACATATTACAAGGTTTCAAAAGATAGCCATCAACTTTTTCTTTGTGTGCCAAGTTGCATACTTTTTGACTTATTGAAAGTTCATGAAAAATTGGTTGTCACACATTTTGTTTGTGATTTTTGCTGAAATTCACACATATTCAATAACAGATAGCCTTTTGATTGATTGAGAGCTGATTTAAGTTGGGGAATTTGGGCTTCAGCCTTTAACTTGTTAAACGTCTTCAAACTTTTGCCATTTATCACAAATTCAGTGGGCCAATATCTTGGTTAATGTTTGACCACATCTACTAAAAGTTCACTTGAGCTTGATATCTCCTTTGCTGTAGCTAGGATATAAACAACATGAAACTGAAACTAATGAATTAACTCTTGGACTCATTGTCATTGAAAACTTTGCACTATATTGTAATGTTTCTAAAGTGTTGCAGTTTTGTCAACATTCATTCGAAATTCAAATTCAGCTATCCTGTTTTATCTTCCATTTGAAATTTGAATTCAGCTATCCGTTTTTTGTGTGAGAATGTGCTGTTGTCTAGAATAAGATTGCCAGGGGTGACTTTTCAACTGATGCAGTGTAGCCTGGGGTGACTTTTCAACTGATGCAGTGTAACCTGGGGGTGACTTTCAACTGATATGGTGTAGCCAGGGGTGACTTTTCAACTGATGCAGTGTAGCCTGGGGGTGACTTTTCAACTGATGCAGTGTAGCCTGGGGTGACTTTCAACCTGGGTAGCCTGGGGTGACTTTCAACTGATGCAGTGTAGCCTGGGGGTGACTTTTCAACTGATGCAGTGTAGCCTGGGTGACTTTCAACTGATATGGTGTAGCCTGGGGTGACTTTCCAACTGATGCAGTGTAGCCTGGGGGTGACTTTTCAACTGATATGGTGTAGCCTGGGGTGACTTTTCAACTGATACAGTGTAGCCTGGGGGTGACTTTTCAACTGATATGGTGTAGCCAGGGGTGACTTTCCAACTGATACAGTGTTGGGATCCACAGGCTGAAGAACAGGCCTAAACATTCCAGCAAAGATGGGTCAAGATATTGAGCATTGTCGTTTTTTGATTCAGCGCCCATCAATTTTAACTGACCCAAAATAAACTAGCCACAGCGTTTTGTTTATTTTTGTTCCATACTGGTTTTTTATTCATTTTTGTATTTAATGATGTATTGCTGATGTCTTGGTGAATTGAAAGGCAAGCAATGAAGCTAAACTTCAATATGTACAGGAGTTAGTCCTCATGGTTTTGATTATGAGTACAAATTCATTTCCCTGTTCAAATGAGGTGACTGAGAAATGTTACAACAATGTTAACTTTAGTTCATTCATAGTGTTGCAGTGAAATACAAATTATGATATTTTCCTGTTTGAGATAACAAGGCACTTGTTCCACGCACATCTGCTGAGAGTAAAGATGCTTTTGATCATATTCCAGCATGTTCCACACACATCTGAGAGTAAAGATGCTTTTGTTTTTGTTCCAGCATGTTCTACAATTACAGATCTGCTCTTGATCATGCACCTTAACCCTTTCAGCCCCAACATCATGGCTGACTGTGTAGCCTGTGGTATGTTTTGGGTGTTCACATAGAAAATTTGGGCTGCTTACTCAAAATTGTCACGACTGTGAATGGGCACATTGAAAGAGCGTACAGCTTAATAAATACATATTCAGTTTACGTTGTGTTTCAATTGTCCAGGGATGCATGGTTTCTTGATAAAATGAGAGCCAAACAGATCCTTTATTGCTTCATTGGTACTTCTTATTCCAACAAGTGTCAAAGTCAACGCCATTTTTGCAAGTATGTAAATTTGTACAGCTTTTTGTGTGAATACTTGAGAGTTATTTGCTGTGATAGTCTGCTACATCATCATCAAAAACTTGCTTCACTGCAGTGTTATTTCACTGGCTTGTAAAGTAGGAAAGAAGAAAAAAAAAAACCAGAAGAAAAAAATCGACAAATCATTTTTAAATTTTGTTATTCAAAGCAGTATATGATACAAGAAGAAAGCAACTTCAAAGTAGTCTCCATGTATTATAATTTTTTCACACTGAAGTGAATTTGAATCGAGATTGATGCTCAACCTCAACCTCAGACCAGAGGTCAGGAGCGGAATGGAAAGTTACATGATGTTCACAATGGCATTCAACACTGCATAAGACTCACCTGACATCGCATGTATTCTTAATGTCTTAGCTTTGCACAGTGGCAGTTCTTTAATGTGTGATACAAAAGGTAGCTTTGATCTAATAGTGTTCACATGAAGGGATGAATTGGCTCTAGATATGAACCAGAACCAGTTTCTAGTTTTTACCAATAGTTTCTAAGGCATGAGTTTGTCTAGAAGGTGGGTATAGTTTCATTTCTATACAAATGAGTGTGCTTTCTTTTTACATTTTGTATTGCACTAAAAAACCTCAGTTGCATAGTTAATGACCTATAAACCTCATGTATTTTTGAAGTGATGATTCAAAATTTTTTTACTTATTTGAACACCTTTGTCAAGTTTTGAAGTTCTGGTATTTGAGGATAACCTGCGTTTCTTTATATGGCATTAGAAATAATTGTCACTTGCTGACTTTTAGGTCTTTACACACAAGAAGACATATATGAGGATGATTCCTCCATCTTGTTTTATTTTCTTCCTGTTTTATGTTTCTTCCACATGTTGTGTGTTGTGTACCATTCATCTCCCTCTTCTCCCTCCCAAACTCTCAATCTTCTCTCACACTATGTCCTTGAATGAGATTTTTTTTTTCTTACTGTTGTACTTTTTTGGTTTGCCTGATGGAAATCTTTGGCTATTACCCAATGTTCTTGTTAAAAAAATTTCATGTCCTTGTGCTTACCAATTTAACAATTACGTTTGTATTCCAGGTCCCCCCCCCCCCCCCCCCCGGTAATGAACTTGATGTAAAAATGAAAGGCATATTCTGACAGTTGTGCCTTGCTTCATTCCCCCCCTATATCAATTTACTTGTTATTCTGGTCCAACCATGCATACACCATCACGCTCTTTGTTTGAGCTTGGATTTGTGCAGCATCAAGTGAGAGACAGCATTGTGAAGGGAGTGACCACAGATAACTAAGTTTCCACATTCAGTTGTGATACCTTTATTAAGTTTTCCTGTTTGTTCTTTTCTTTTCCAACACTACTGTCAAGAGGCCTTACTCAACTTTGCTTTTCTTTTTAAACAGAGGAATTTGTTTTGATTTTGCATTTCACATATATAGCATGAACATGAAGTGGAATGGTTTGATACAAGCGTTGCAAAAGTGTAAAGTGAAGGTGCAAGGAAGCTTTAAGAATAAACATTTTATTGATAGTGAGCAACAACATTTTCTGCACATGTTTAGTACCTTGGCGATAATGTTCTAAACATGCAGAATCACATACATTTTTCTTTCCTTTCCCAAAATGTTTTGACATTGTAAAGGTGGTGTGTAGTATTCTGCAAAACATTTTGCTCGTTACAGCTTTTTAATGCATCAGTAGATCACCAGAATAGTGCCAAATGCATGGAAGGCAAGAATTTGAAATGACAGTATCCGTATATTCAGACATTAGCATGCGGAGAGTTTACTTTTACCCCCAATAGTCACAGAGATAGATTTGAGTGCTGGATATATTCACGTTTGTGTGAGATGTTTCTGCCGACACGTGAATGTGAAACTGTTCATATTGTGGCTTTGTACATATGTTGTGATTGAATGAGAAAAGCAGTTTCACTGAACAGTGCACCAGTTAGGTTTGATGTAAAATTCCATTTTTGAGGTGTGTTATGTACTACTAAGTTACACAATAATTGGTTTAAAAAAAAAAAAAACACACTGTTGATTTAGTACAAATGCAACAGTCTGCCAGCATATTGACCTTTCCTGCAAGTATGCATGTCTGTTATGTACAGTGTCAGATTGCACATTTCCTTTTTGAGAGTACATATTTATTGTTCAAAGATGGCATTAACTCTCTTCTAGAATGCTGTTTACAGTGGACACTTCGACCCTGTTCTAAGATGCTTAATGTGTTGATACTACTTTCACCACTGTGAGGAAGGAGTTTCACATTCCCACTACTCCCAGTGTAGGTCTTTGTAAGGACACATGTATAATGTTACATAAAGGTTTTTTCTCCCACAATTCTCTAGTCTTATAATGTATGTCCGTCCATCCTGTAACAAAGTGACTTGACACATTTTGTGAGGTGTCTCCAGACTGGAGATGACCAAAAAATATATCTGATGCTTTCTAAAAGCCTTTTTTTTCAATCCAGTCACTGATTTAACGAGGGTAGAAAGAAAACCTGTTGAATTGAGGATTGGGTGGGAGAGGATAACCAAACATATAGTAAGAAATTATTCCAAATGGTCTGTCGCTGAAACCCGAGTGCTACTTGTACTGCCAAGAGCATGTTGCTTGCATCGTAAGCAGAAGCTGAAAAGGCAGTTGTTGTGTGTGGCTTTCATTTCAGGTTAAATCCAAAAAGGGGATATTTCCTGTGATGGGTGTTGGGGCTATGTTAATATGAAAGGTACATTTTTTTTTCACCCTACCTTTGTGTCCCATCCAGTTCAGAAATTCTCACTGTAAGAGATGCGAGGTTCTGCTGTTGTTTCTAAACCTTCCTGTGGTTTCAGCTATGAAATTAAACAGTTTGTTTGCAGATAACGAGTTGTAACAAATAAAACTTCTAATTTTCACTTCTTTTTTTCAATGAATTATAATCTCTGCACTATGTGAAACGCATGTCCTTTTTGGCTCATGAATGTAATCAGTTTGCAATCATACTCTTGGTTGTCTGTGCATATGCATGTACCTGTGTGTGTGTCCAGGGTCATCCTTAACATCGCCATTTTCTATGGACATGAGGTGCATAATGTGTATAATTATCAAACATTGGGAGGCTACAGAAATTGTTATATGCTTTCTGTATATGTCCATTACAGAAATTGCTGTATGCTTTCTTTATATGTCCATACACATGAAGACATACAACAGAGAAGTTCTACCAATTTTCTAATCAGCATTGCATTTTTTTCTGACAATATTTTTTACACCAGAACATGAAACTCAAAATATATCCTTGTACTGAAATTGAAAAAAGCAATGAAAATGCCTTTCATAAAAGAACACAAATCTTCCTAATAAAATATTGCCAAGTCTTTCTGTTCAAATATTGCCAAGTCTTTCAAATATTGCCAAATCTTTCTATCCAAATATTTATTGCTACCTAGAGTTAGACCTAGTCTCCCAACAGAAGAAAATGCACTACTCATTCGTAGCTTTCGACAGCCATCCAGCCATCTTCCTCAGCAATGCTGTTGCTGACCGAGTGAACTCAGTTCAGATCACGCGACTATGGGACATACCCAGGTCATGTGACCGAATCAATGAAGTGTACACTGCGGGCAAGGTGAAGTGGCCCCGGTCCCTTGAAAACTTTTTGGCCACAATTGAGATCTGAAAAATTGAAGTATGATCCACCTCTGCGTTGCTGTTCTGAATTACTGGTATGCTACATTGCCTGAGCTGATGTGAACAGGAAAAAGGGGTCACCTGAAACAGGCAGAGTCAAAAACCCAAACGACAACATGGAATGTGGTATTTTTTTACTACAGGACTGAAACCAGTTTTAGGTTATCATTGACAGACAACTTCTTGTCTGTCTGGGCACAAATGGTACAGGCACAATACTCCACATCATCTTACACATATATCTCCTCTGCTGTAATGAAGGAAAAAAAAAAAATGTTGCAATACAACTTTTCGTCAGAAATCTTATAAGATTTGGATCATGGAATAATGGTGGCATAAAGATTTCTTGTTAACAACATTTAGTTTTATTGAAAATCCTCCATGCCTTGGTCAGCTTTGGACAGCAAGACTAACTATACGTTGTTGCAGTGACGTGTGTGAAAGGATGTGAAAAGGAAAATAACAAAATATATGCGTTTAAAAATATGACAGCAATAGGAATTCTTTGTCAACTTGTTAATTAAAAATTATGTCAATTCACATGTATGATAGTACATGCCTTTGAGTGATAATATATATTTGTAAAAGATGAAGTGAATGTTAACCATGTAAGCATTCAGTGCAACAGAAAACGGGCACACTCTCTCTGACACATTAGTGAAATCTTCAATAACAAACCACAAGCGGCAAGAAGACGACAGGTTGGGCATCCACTTTATTCATTCACTGGCAGTAAAACTCTAAAAAACTCTCTGTCTAAAATACCAGCAGCACCTGCTGTGTTGTGACTTAACACTAAAAACGCATCATCACAGACATCTACTACATGGGATGGATGATACAGCAAGGCAAAGTGAAAACGCTACCTTACTTGTATGACTGATACTGGAAGGCAGGATGGAGATGTCAGGTGTGTCTGAGAAAATGCAGAGCATGCCACAAATGTAACCAGCTGAACAGACACGCCAATTTTTGCCATCATGGTGATAACACAACACTGCAGTAAGCTAACCTGAAGACCCAACGACTATTTACATGAGCATTGTTCCACAGAGTCCTCTTCAACATGTATACAAATCTCAAAGGTACACAATCCCCAATGTCAGGTCAACCTAACCTTTCTCTACACATATATTTTCTTTCCATGATTATGTATACGTATCCAGGTTGGGTAATCACGCCGCAAACCATTTTTGTCTTGCCCTCTTGTATGCACTCTCTCTCTCTCTCTTTTTAAAACAATAAATAACAATGCCCTTCCTTTTCTGTGAGGTGAGGAACTTCAAAGAAATGATGAAACATATTCTTTGCGTTTTGGAAAAAAAAAAAGTTTTGTGACAAGTGAGGTGATAGTGTATGAAGAACCTAAAGGCCGACACTCTCTAGGGTCTCAATAGTGAATGAGGTTTTAAAATTATTATAAGCACTTTAACAAAACTACTTTTGTTCGTTTGGCGGTAAATTAAGAAAACTGACCTTTTCAGAGTTCAATTTAAATCAATTTCAAACCGACAAGGTGACAAATACTGCAAGGCATGTGAATGAAAATATCAAATGTTATAAAGCACCAATAACAATTTTGAAAACTTTCATGTCTCTCTTGAATTACATCAATAATCAACAATGCCTATTATTTCCTTTGTTTCTCTTCCATCTCGAACAAGATTGAAAACGTCATGAATGAGAGAGAAGGTTGGGCGTGGGTAAATGCTATTAAAAAATTTGCATTTTACAAGTCTTTATTCACATTTACACCAGTTTTTGGTCTTCCTTTTCATACATGTATGCCTTTCTTTATTCACCTTAATATACCCATATAATTTAAGACATGCAATCTCTCACAACAGGTTCACTTTCAATCCAGACTTAACAGAAGTATGAGCAGACACTAGATGACAGCAAAATGCTGGAGGACATCCATTTCGTAAGACAGAAGAGTAAGTTGTTCAAGAGAGTAGCAAGCAGAGCATTGCTCCTGAGGAGATGAAAATGACAGAACTAAACAGTCATGAGAATAAGCCCTGATGAAGACATCGATACAAAACTGCACTGCAAGTGGACAGGAAGTCGTACCTCATTAGTGTCAAGCCTTTGTTTCTGGCTATCAAATAAAAAGATAATACAAAGACACATTCCACATGGTTGGATTGAGACAGGAATAACATGAGGAGCTTTAATGAATAACTGTCCTCTTTAGTGTTATTCATAATCAGATGATAATGTGTTCCACTATTCAAGGACAGTAGTGACATGTTCTACGGACCTTACCCACTTAGCACAACAGGAAACTATAAAAGTCTGAGCACCATGAATCATAACTTTCACTCACCACAACCATCTGATTAACTGCAATTGAATGTCCACTAGTCTTGCTGTTCACTTTGATTGATGACAGCAATCCTTCTTGAAAACACATAACTACAGAACAATCATCATCAGGCCATAAGTGTAGGGCCAGAGATCACGAGTGCTATAGTGAACACAGCACTTCTTCCAGGATTCCCACAAGCCTGGTTAAGAAAAAAAAAAAAATTCAAAAACTTTTCCCAGACCCTTCGATCATTTTCCACGACCACTTTATGTCAAAAATTATATAAATACATGTAACTAAAATAAAAGCGGTGTACCCAAGCACACACGTGCACACACACACACACACACACACACACACACACACACATGCAGAGTTCAGACATGAAATTCAAGCACTAGCTGAAAGGAAGGTAGTTTCTCCTTACACAACTTAAAAAAAAATGTCAGTACATGTTTGTATATGGGCATCACTACTTTGTGAAAGCCTAGAACAGTGTGTCTCTTTTGTCCATGTGAAAGAAAAATCCTGTATTGATCTACATTCTGTGAATGAAATAATGCAATCAAGATGATTGAATATTATGATCAATTTTCATGATTATTGCCCAAATTCACTGCAATCAATAGCAGAACATACATGCAAGAATGTCCTGGATCATCTCCACGTTTAAAAGAACAGATTGAATAATATAGCGCTTGTTCTATCTTATGAATCAATCTGTGATAAAGATACTCTGCAAGAAATTCAAAATGGTGGTGGTGAAAACAGGGCCAGGTAAAGACACAGAGAGAAAGACTGAAGGCAACATAAGCACTGTTTTTTTTTCTTCTTGTTCTTGTTTTTTTTTTGTTTGTTTGTTTGTTTTGCTTTGTTTTGTTGTTGTTGGTATCCAGGCCTCAACGTGAGCGTGGGCAAAATATGAAGTAGTACAAGGTATACAACAGAATGAATAATAATAATAAAAAAAAAAAAAAAAACAGACAGACAGAAGCAGAGGCGGGAAAGGGGAGAGACAGCGATGGAGAAAATATAACGTACATCATTTTGGAAAAAAATGAATAGTGCAAGTAAAAACAAGGTCCATACATTCCAAGAGAGAAAGAACCATTTCAAGTTGATGAAAATTTAACCTCCCTCAATATGAATGAGAAAGCTGCATTCACTTGTTGAAAACTTTCCACAGGATTTCACTTGTCTAAGAACAAAAGCAAAAAAAAAAAACCAAAAAAAAAAACAAATTCAGTCATCAACACTGCTGGGATTCATTTACTGTGTGTTGCGTTAAAAAATTTTTGCTAGTATGTCTTGCTGGTTGCATGACCTTTTTTTTTTTTTTTTTTTTATTTTCCAGTGCACTTCATAATCCAGTTATGCCTAAACAATTTCTCTAACTGCTGGACATCGGCATTCATCAAGAATCCTGTCCACTACTGGGAAGACAATAGGCCCAAAGTTTTGCCCTGTCTGAAGCTAGTGCTACCAAACTCTTGTATTCACTAGCCTTGGCTGAAAACACACTTGCCCATTGTTTTGTTATGTTTTTGTATCTGCCACCATTGGCCATGCTGTAATCTCATGAACAGAAGAATGAGACAGAACGGTGACTACTGCATGTACACCTGGTATTAGCAGCTTACAAAGCTTCATAGAAACATATCATCTCTTGTAAAGAAAAATAACTTGCTTTCAAATTATGAAAGACTCTGTAAAATTCCAAGGCTTTTTCTGGATTCAACGAAATGGACTTTCTCAGGACTTTTCCAGCCCTGGAAATATGTTTCTCCATTTTTTTTTCTATGACTTCTCCAGACTTCCAGAACTCTCTGGGAACCCTGTTCATCCAGATGTAGCAGATTACATGCTCCCTACAAAGAATCCCAACAGATCAAGTCACACACAAGCTACTAAGTCAGCTTCTACACACTGACTAGCATGTGTCAGCCATATGCCACAACCACTTACACACATTGCCAGCATTGACTCTACACACCATCAGTCATCAGCTACACATGACATGGAACAACCGTTTTACAGCCAGACAGCGCACAAAACCTGACATACATGTTTTTTTTCAAAAACTGTCAATGGCTGGCTTTGCTGGCCCCCTGTTTCAGTGAAGACGGAGGAGGGCTTCCCTAAATATGACAACTGTTTACTTCTACTTATAAACTTAACTACATGTGTACATACTACATGTGTACGTGTCACATCACATCACTGACACTCAAATGCTTTCAAAAAAGACAAATCCATAAGGGATTCTTTTTCTTTTAAAGAAAACTGCTTTCAATTTTTTTTTTTTCAGAAATGCAAGCCATGAATTTCCTGCAAATGCACATTTAATTTTTGCTCTGTTGAATTAATAACGATAAATGCCCCATAAAATATTTGTTGAGCCTTGCACAACCTGACAGCTCCCCTCCCCACTCAAGCTTCTGTTCATGTTGCCTTTACACATGTTCAACAAACAGCTCCTGTTCAATGTTAACTGTTATTACCATCAACACTTTCAACAGGGCTCATTCTTGAACAAGACATTTTCATAAAACTAAAGAAAAATGAACCTGACACTTCAGCACATTGATTCTGTGATGGCAACACTTGTTTCATCAACATGACTACCATCCACACCTTTCCCCTACACCAATGACTGTACACATTGTGCCTCACCATCTGTGGTGTTGCTGTCAGCCCTAGAACGAATGAGACAAGAATTCTCACCACTACAGTCCGCGGCTGTCCATCATGGGCAGACTACCATGAGATGAGCTTGACTCGCCATCACGACAGACTGCAGTTGTCACCCCACTATACAGCTTAAAATTTGTCTCCTCGTCATGACAGGTTAAAATAAACACCCAGCTATAGTAGGTTAGTGCAGTCACTACATTCATGACAGTAATAAGTCGCTCCATCATGGCTAGTTACAGTAGTCATCCCACCATGGGCTGGTTACAATAGTCACCCCACCATGGCTGGTTACAACAGACACCTCACCTGGCTGGTTACAATAGTCACCCCCCATAGCTGGCTACTGTAGTCGCCCCATCATGGCTGGTTACAACAGTCACCCCACCCATAGCTGGTAACTAGTCACCCCATCATGGCTGGTTACAACAGTCACCCCACCGTAGCTGGTTACTGTAGTCACTCCACCATGGCTGGTTACAATAGTCACCCCACCGTAGCTGATTACTGTAGGCACCCCACCATGGCTGGTTATTTTATTAACCCCATCATGGCTGGTTACAATAGTCACCCCACTGCAGCTGGTTACTGTAGTCACCCCACCATGGCTGGTTATATTATTAACCCCATCATGGCTGGTTACAATAGTCACCCCACTGTAGCTGGTTACTGTAGTCACTCCACCATGGCTGGTTACAGTAGTTGCCCTGTGATGACAGACTACATCCCCTTAGGTTACAATATTCATCCCGCCATGGCTGGTTACAATATTCACCCCCCACCATGGCTGGTTACAATAGTCACCCCACCATGGCTGGTCACAATATTCACCCCGCCATAGCTGGTCATAGTAGCTGCCCTGTGATGACAGACAACATCCCCTTAGACACATTACAATGAGACAAGCAAGGTTCACTGTATTGCATAATGACAGCTGAGAAAAGTCATCACCTGAGACCAGCTACAATGAGACAGTCGTCAGTCACTTGCACTACAATGGTCTCTTAACAGACTGGTTACAGTTGTCTCCTGAACAAGCAAGCCACAGGAGGCCCTAAACAGGCTGACTACTATTGGTTCCTCAATGGTCAGACAGAAGCACTGCCCTCAATGAGCAGTCTACAGTAGTCATCTCCACCGACAAGCTACACTAGTTCCTTTCTCAGGCTACAGTAGCTCCCCCTGTCAACAGACTACAGGAGCCTCTCAACAGACACACTACAACACCCTCACCAAAACAGGCTACAGCATTCCCCCACCCAGTAGCAGTCCTCTCAAATGACAGCTTACCACAGTCCCTTCAGCAGACAACCTAACTTTAGAACTCTTGATCAGCAAGCTATAATATTTAGTCCCCTCAACAAAACTTTTGCAAGCTACATCAGTCCCCTCGATGGACAGGTGATAGTGTTCCCCTCAATGACAGGTACATTAGTTCCTTGATGGCATGCTGCAGTAGTCACTCGCATACAGGCTGACCTACTACAATGAAACAAGCGTACCCTGCCATCAAGACAGGCTACCTCTGTAGTCATCCCATTCTCCTTGAAGTGATACTGCTAAGCGCCTGTTTCTCAGACATTCAAAAACTAATCTTTGTTCGTAACACATCCGCTGCTGTCCAGTGTTGTGAAGCAAAATGTTGGTTAATAAACATACTAAAAGGCTGGAGCGTGTTGATGAGTCAGTTCAGGCTGCCAACTCTGTCCAAAACCAAAACTGAATCAAAAGCATTGAAAAAAAAAAACAACGGGATGCAAACTCAGCATGCTAACTGCCATTGATTAAAGTGATGTTTGCCTCTTGAACAACGCTTTTTTGTGTGGTTAAGTTTTAGGCGCTGTATAAGATTAAAAGAATTTTCTCTCTTCTGTTTTCCATCACTTTTGAAATACAGCACTTGAAATCTAATCAATTGTAGTCTCCACTGTTTTGACATTGTCGTTAATGTGAAGACCTGTCAAACTGATTTTGAGTGATATTAAGGATAGCCAGCCAGTCACACAGCACAGACATGATAACAAAGTAATGAAAAAGTACATTGAACTGCCACTAAAACTAAAGACAGCAGCACCATGGGACATGATCTAGTGGGCACACATTCTGCGTTTCTGATGTAATCACCTGGTATGCAAGTTAAAACAGTTCATTGTAACAGGACTGATCTTCATCGTTGGAATAAATATTCAATCCCTCTCACATAAATTACATTGCAATGTGATTCCTGGAACCTTCACAATACAGAGACTTAAGCACAGATTTTCCCTAGGAACATACTATAATGAAATTTCTAGAGCCAAATTTAACATGTGTCAACAGCAGACATCAATATGACCAAAAAGAAGTGTTAAGTCTTAAGATGTCTGGCAACACTGACTTCAACTGGACAAATCCATATAGTGGAGAAATCAAAGCTTTACCTGGCGATTGAAGTGCACTGAAGTTGTATGGAACTCAGGCTGGTATATAAAGCCAGCAGTGTTTGATGAACAGCTGCAGAGTGCTGTCCAAGCACACAGCAGAATGGCCAGAGATGAAGCAAGTGCCTTATCTATGAAAAATGGTGCACTTGCACATTGAAGACAAAGAACGCTATACCAGGACAGTCAGCTCATTCTGCACTTTGTCTCAATCCTCCTAATCCTGCTTACACACACACACACACACACACACACACACAAATACATACTACCCATGAACACTTTCAGTCACAATCCTCTAAGAGACTAAATAGAAATTGCCAATTTGACTGGAGGTATAAGAATTTCCAATTAAGTTCTGATTCTTGTAATTTTACTTCATATTCATATAGAGCAAGTATTCTACAGTTATGTCTAATACTTAACACATTTTTTTTAAAGTAAAAGGCTGCAATTTTTTTTTCCTTCTCAACAAATGTAACCTCTGATTACAGCGTGAAATCATCCACTTCAATATGGTCAGAGTTTCAATTAACAAGGAAGAGATGAGTGATCAATATGATCTGGTGAAGTTCATATAAAAAGATAATACACTGTGCGTGTGATGACTGTGGCAGTACACTAATTGTGGATGTTATGTAAATGAGAACAGAGAGTGCATTATGACAAAAAGTGTTAAATGATAAGCAATAATGTATGTAATCAGTGTACGTATACTTGTGAACGGAGAACAATCAGATGAACAAGAGTTTGTGTATTTAATGAAAAGTGAACATTGTACTGCTGATAAAGTACAGACCTGCATACACTACAGTGGGTGCAGTTTACAAAAGTTTCAATAACATGTTCACTCTTTCACAAAAAAATACTAACAAAGTTTACTTTATAACCATTTCTGCAAATACCAACTTATCATCTTAAAGTGTGAAATAAACTTAAACTGAATTTCTGAAATATGTGTACTTAAATTAAAAAAAAAAATCTTATGCACATCAAATTTTGTAATACATAAATTTAGTACTAGTTGCCATGTATGTGTCTGTTTTTGTGTTGGCCATGTTTATTGTTGACAACAATTGTCGTTATCCTTATTCTGAAAATCCACAATCCGTCGATAATCCTGAAGCCAACTCACCACTTCTTTGTTGTCTCACACATTGCCACTGACGTTTGAATCAAATGCAAGTGCACTGTACAATCTACACAGCTGTCTGAGCATGCCATGATTCAGTGATCTTAGGGCTGTTAAAACTATCCACAAATCAAGTTGAATGGACGGTCACAAATCTCTGTCATTGTCATAGTTATACTTCACATGAGCTGAAAAATATAATTTCATTTTTATGATTTTCTGTTTAAAAATGAATCAAAACACACACTCTACATAGCAGTGACTTTCACAACAAACGCTTTCTCTAAATTCGACAAAAATGGCATGTCCTAATGCTCAAAGTTTCCTAAATACCCTGTTTAAGAACAAAATCTAGGGTCACCCTTGGCGCACCCATTGGGGGATTGTTAACTCATTAGAGAACAGCGGACTGGTGTAACAGAGCAGACTGACAGTTAACAGGTTAACCCAGTTTTTTTTAGGAAACTTT
Organism: Conus betulinus; assembly: GCA_016801955.1. NCBI lineage: Eukaryota > Metazoa > Mollusca > Gastropoda > Neogastropoda > Conidae > Conus > Conus betulinus. The sequence continues at coordinate 1,002,695 of JADBJO010000044.1, read as the reverse complement.
GCATTCCCTGTGACAATCATTATATGCAGGTTGGAGGTTGAGTGCGGAGTTCAACTTGACAGTCATATGTACAGGCTGCTCATTCAGCCACAAACAGCTAGTTCTGAAACAACAGATTCTTGCTACAAATTTTGCTCTGGTCATGTTTCAAGTTCAATTAACACTAATTCCAATGAACAGAGGACACCGTGTTTGATGATCAGACCCCGTTTGTGTGTTCAACAGAAAACACTGTACATTTAGTGTAAAAAGACAGCATACATGTATGTCTACTGAATAGAGAACATTTCTATGAGCAGAAATCATTGCATGTTTGAAGAGTGAACATTTAGTTGATGAACAGAGCTGGAGAGAAGTATGTCTGATAAATCAAAACATACACTTTCAATTAATTAAGAGAATGGTTCATGTACGATGAACAGAGAACAAAGAATACGGTTTGATGCACACTAGAATACTGTTGTGTATTTTGAACATTATGATAGAAAACACAGATGATTACATATGTGTATGTGATGAACCGAGAGATTGATTTTATGAACAGACATAACACTGTATACACCATCATGATTGGAGAGAACATGGTTTCTTTGATAAACAGAGTAAACGTTATGTGCTTCATGTGAACATGTAAATGAAAGGTTTGCTGTGTGAACAGATTAAATGCATTGTAAGTGTTATCTGATAAAGAAAGCACACTAAGATAGGAACAAACAACCTCAGCTAATCTCATCAAATCAAGAGCTCTCTTTCTCCTCTGATCTCTTATAACTGTACTATCTTTTCCATCTCTCTCTCTCTCTCTCTCTCTCTCACACACACACACACATGCATACACACGTGCGCACACATACACAATGTGGAAGAAAGAAACTATCTATAGTTGCAGGGTTTTATATTTTTGTATCAGTCATATGATACATGGAAGTTTTAAAAGGACATATCATTGTAATGTGCAGAAAGCCAGTCACCTGAAGAAAATGAAAAACTCTCATTCATTCCTACAAGCAAAGATTCACTATGACTTAAACTTGAAGAGTCAGGCAAACAAACTACGCATGAAGAAAATCAAAACTGGCATCAAGCTGAGAAACAATACTTGTGTCTTTTGTACATGTATACCAAGTGTTGTTTTCAAGGTGTCACCTGGTCAGGAACCCGTGCTGATTTTAACTCCACTGGCTAGTTTCCCAGACAGGAAAAATAGGTTTCTGCTAATTTCTATCTTGAATTTGTTTGTACTGTTCCCTTTCTGACTTCCAGAATATCAAAGATTCTATCTCATTTGTTCAAATGGATGGGTAATCAGTAAACTTATTAAGACAAGTACTTTTAGGCCAGTCTGACTTGGCACAGTTTTTGCTACAGCTGTGCTTCTCATCATGTTTACGTTCCTAAAAATTACAACTATACACCTATTTATCACGTCTGCCTTCACTTCTTTCTTTTAAAAGGTCCAGTGACAATTAAAACCCAATTCTTATTTGTCTTACATAGCTATGGACCTGTGTAATTGTCACTTCAGATACAGCATCCCTGTCATATCATTAAACATTTACAATTTTTGTATTTCAAGTCACTTCAGATACAGCCCCCTGTCATTTCATTACACCTTTTTCATATTTCAAGTCACTTCAGATACAGCCCCCTGGCATTTCATTACACCTTCACAATTTTCATATTTCAAGTCACTTCAGATACAGCCCCCTGGCATTTCATTACACCTTCACAATTTTCATATTTCAAGTCACTTCAGATACAGCACCTCTGTCATTTCATAACATCTTCACAATTTTCGTATTTCACATTGCTGAATTGGCTACATGTACACTTGCTCTCTCACAACAAGTTCAGAATACCCAGACAAATATGATTTGGACGTAGTGTATTTTCAATCTCTCACAATGTCAAAGTAGACACTACCATTATTTTGATAGTGCAAAATAAAATAATCAGTCAAATGGGAGTGTGAATGTTTTTTTCCCCCTTTTCCTAACCCATCGATTTTCTGAACGACCAATCTTTGTTTAAGTAACTATACTTAACAAAGCCTAAACTCTGTGCTAATATGATTCTCTCTCTCTCTCTCTCACACACACACACACACGCAAAAGCATGCTAACATATACACACCTACACAAGTGACATCAAAGAATGTCCACAATACTATGTGCGCACATGTATGCACTGAAAAGCCAGCTCAAAGATGGAATGGAGGGTGATGGAAGTGTCTGCAACAAGGTAACTTGCACCAACAACTACCGACATAAAGTGGACGTTGGCAGCAAAGCGTGTGGCCTTGATCCTTTCTGCACAGGGAAGGACTGGGGTCTATCACAGTGGAAGTGAAGCAAAACACTGGCAGTTTATCCCCTGTCCACCTACTGGAGCAACTAACACATCACATGACCGGGGTCTACCTGGCAGACTATCAACATTTATCACCACCAGAGGATATCTGCCCGTCTGTCTCACAACCACATTAATATCAGATGGCCGTCACTTCAGTGGCTGGAGAAGATAAAGAAAAAAAAAAAGGGTAAAGAAACCTGTTTTTTTTGTATCACCATTTATCCCTTGCACAGTAAGAGCCAGACACTACAGGATATACATCTCTCACAGTCCAACTGAAACTGTCTTCATCTGGCAATGTACAGCACCCGTAAGAAGAGAGAGTTATAGAAACTGTAACAACTCATTCCATACATCAGGTTCTTTACACATGTACAGAGGTGTCATCATAAGTCGTTTCTTGATGCCAAGTCTCTGTCTCACAAATATCTACTGGAATAAAACTGTCTTGAGCTCACCAGGAATCGTTTCAGGAACATTTCTTTTTAGCGGTGTGTTTATATAGAACTCTTCACTTTTAAATAAATCTGGCTCTCAATAATCATTTTCGAATAAAACATCTGGACTTCACAACCATGTAGTGAATAAAAATGTATCTTCTCCACAAACCGTTTTCATAAAATGCACAGCCCAACTCATGAGGAACTGTAACCAAAATAAGCACAGTATCAACTTGAATCGATTCACCATCAGTTTTTTTTCCATCAGCAACTGTGTCCCAACTACTTGGTAAGTGACAATCCTTGTTAGCACTGTGAAGAGACTGCTTTCATCCCACTCCATGGCCGCGCCACCATTCTGTCTGACCAGCAGACAGTGAGGGATGGGACAGTGATGCTTGGCTCCCACACAGGACACACTGACTGTTGAACATGGATGTGACTACACACACCACAACACTGGCTCTGGGAAGACCTGACGCTGACAGGACCGCACAGCCCTTTGAGATGTGCTCCTCCAAATGCAGCAGTTCAGGTCTCCCTTTCCTTCATTATCACAAAAGATGAAAAGTGTTGATGAGCACAAGCACAGGTCACAAGGTGCACTGATCAGTGTGAACACACATCATGAGGTGAGTTGATCTGTTCACACAAATTCTGTTGTTGATCAAGCACCCAGATCACAAGCTGATTAAACAGGTCATCATGTGCTGATCATCCCGACTAATGGTCACCACACAATGCTGACAAGCATGAACACAGGTCACCAAATATTGATTTTCTGAATCAAAAGTCTCCAGATGTTGATCTCTTTGATTACCAGTCACTAGGTACCGATCTACATGAACTATCACATGTGATGATCAGACTGAATGGGAGTGACAAGATGTGATGATCTGACTGACTGTAGGCGACCAGGTGAGGTGATCAGTGTGAACACAAGTGACTATCTGTGATGATCTGTGGGATAGAGCATGTCACCACCTTTGCGTTGACCGGTGTGGACATGGTGACCAGAGAGGCCATTCCTATCAACAGGGCATGGTGACCCACAGACGCCATTCCTATCGACAGAATGAGTCCTCAGACAGCCCGCTGTCTGTGTCGTGAGATCCTGTTGGCAGGGGAGAACATCGTCCTTTCGTCAGAGGTGGACAATCAGAATGTCACTGTCAGACGGCCGACACCTGTTCTTCTTCAGCATCTGGAAACACAGCATGCACACTGATCCTCAGATTAATGGACTGGTCATCTGCACTGCATTTATCACACTATGCCATTTAACAAACATCAGAGTCAAAACACTGCTCAAGTTTGTTGGAACACAAGGTGTTGAATATGACTAAATTAGGATATAACATACATACAATTATTGTCACAACAATTATAATAGATATTATGTAACATGAAATTATAGAATCAAGCATAAAAAAGCCATGACACAAAGTAAACCCCCTGAGGAATCAGAAATAAAAAAAGTGATGAATTTTATAAGAGTGATAGATGAAATACTTGTATGTGCAATAAAAATGACATGAAAACGGGCAATTCATGAACCTTTTCAGTTAATCATCACCTGAATGAGGTAAGCCTTTGCAGAAGTAGATTGCCTTCTCTATCCTACCAACAGTAATTCATCCTAATGCTGTGATAAAAATGAACCTCATTTTGTGTTTTCAGAATCATGTCAAACAGGGTCATCATGTTTCATTTCTAGCAGGAGGAATACACTGATTCTTTATCATTCCCATTTTGGTTATACCATCATTTCACTGCTGTGCATTACACTTCAAACCATTCACACTTCAAACCATTCACACTGCATGCTGTGTCATTCCATGCCATTTTAATACCTGTTATAAAATACTTTCATGCCATCATTTTAGACACAACAGGACCATTCCATGCCAGCTGTTCTGTTCAGACTTGGACCATTTCATACCAGGTCTGTCATTAAGGAGATTGTGATTTTATGCCAAACTACTTATCACCCTTAACACCAGTATTGTTGCGCTTGTTTATACATACAATGGTCAAATCACTAAAAAATAAAAAAAATTGTTGTTGACTTACCATTACTAACATGTTACATTACACTTCTCTCAACCCAAATTACGTCAACAGTGTGGGTCCATGTGACCAAGCAAGTCACAGACACACAGACCAAGTAAGATAGAATGGTAGGTTCTAACAGTCTGATAAGCTGACTGCAGGTGTATAAAAAAAAATATAAAGGAGGAAGACAGAGACAGTTTATAGATTGAGAAAAAAAAAGCAAAAAAAAAAGGAACAAAACCCCAAAACAAACAAGAAAAGAAAAACCACATTTTGACAGACTGGTAAAAGGCAAGCAGGGTTGAAGCAGTATGGAATGCCTCTGTCTTTTTCTTATGGGTTTTTGTTCTTCATCTACACCTAAGCCAGGCTGCTAGATACCCTCAGATAGGCAGACAGACATGAATACGGAATGGCAGGTCTGAAATAGGCTCCTCCAAAGGACTTTTAGATCTCAGTTTAACTTATACCTTGCCAGAATTAGGCCTGGCCATCCTCCTTGTCATGGACTGTTGCACAGTGGTCAGTGTTCTTATGTTGCTGTTGTACCCTGGCTAAAAGACTCCAGGGATCATCCGAACAGCCTAAGTACTTGAACACTACAGTACAAATGCATCAGCTGGGGAAGTGAACATTACCTGTGTGGCCGTTTCTGATTACCCCACCACATGGGCAGCACACGCCGACTTTGGGGGATTTTGAAGAATGATAATGTTATTGCTAGGAGCTTTGCCACAACTGAAGACAATCCCCACATCACTATGCAGAGCATAACAACATTTGATGTAGCCTTGGTGTTCTAGCCTATGTCAACTGGCCTGACACAGCCTTAAGCCAAGGTGGAGCCGTATTCTTATGCAACTGTCCAGTCTTCCTTGTGTTGTACATACTGGCATTCCTTCTGTTGTGCCAAGTTCTGAACCTTAAAAGAATGACTTAGCTGTGTTCAAATGGTAGCAGCTTTCAGTCATGGTGTAGCTGGCGTCCTGTGGTGTTCACTTGTTTCTGGAGAAGGCTTGATCATGGTCTTCTCCTCTTGGTATGAGACCTACTTGTCCTGTTCCACCTATCTTCCAAGCTTTGTTTCCACAGACATGGATCCACTGCACTGTCAAGGCTGTTTTGGGATGTAAGGTCAGTCGGACAAGAGACAAGTTCATCTAGTTCTTTCTGACAGGAACTTTATAGTGCACCAAGAACAGAGAAGACATATGTGAAGATGGGCACATATGGTCTTGTTTTCATGAAGCTGGCAGAGATCTTTCTGGCACTTTTTCCCATGCTTCCGTTTCTGAAATGCGTGTTAACACTTACCATTTTGTTGTGCAGATGTGCGCTTCTCTCTCTGTGTACCAAATGTACAGTCTACCTCTTCCATGTGTTCAAGATTCTGCAGCACAGCTATCTCAGGCATGTCCATGTGTGCTAAAGAGAGAGGAGGAGAAGAAAAAGATTGGAAACAAGACCCATCATCGATGGTGAGGGCAATCCACAGAAAGACCAATGGGAATGGACAGAAAGAAGACAGGGTAGCAGACAGTGAATTCAGGAGATCAGGTAAACAGGAGACAAAAGACCTACCTCTCACAGAGTGGCCGAGTCCCTCCTGTTGCGGCTAGGAAAGATGGCATCATGGGAATAAGTGCGTTGCGTCCCCAACATCTGTTTTTGCCGCGCCAACTGAGCCATATGTGCTGCTGACTGGTAATCAGGAAGGGGAGGGCGTCGTATGTGGGGGTAGCCAGGGAAAGAGGCGTGGCTACTGACTATCATGCACAGACAAGGAAAAATCTGACTACGAAGACAAAGCTAATTATATGCATAAATAAAGACAGAACTGACTACAGACATGGATAAGGATAAAGCTGACAACACACAAAGACAAGATCCAAAGTTATATGGAAAAAGCTGACAACACACAAAGACAAGATCAAAAAATATACAAATGCAGATACTGAAAAGGCTAAAGATATATAGCGACAGGGCAAACCTGACCGCATTTTCAGTTTTGCAGACAGCTTGTGCCTTCAATGTCTTGTGCTTAAAATGATCTGTGTTCTGTTCTGTCTGTTAAGAAAACAGTTGTGTGGCAGTAAAAGACACAGGCAATGATTCTGACTCTGAGCCTGCAACACAGTACAGAAGATGGTGTTGACTAAGTGAACCTCTGATATTGTCAATGAAATGGCAATGACTGACTGGGCCTCTAACACTGTAAAGATGATGATGATCACTGGACCTCTGACACTGTAAAGATGATGATGACTAGACCTCTGCAGACCTGTTTACCCCAAAATTCATGTACCAGTAATATCTCAGACAAAACCTGTAATTTGGAAAAAAAAAAAAACCTGTAAACTTCATAATCACAATACTTTCGCAACTTTTGAAGATTTAGAAGAGCCTGCTGCTGGCACGTAAGACTGCTTTGTCGCCATCTTTGACAAGGTAAAAGATGAAAGGTATGCTGGGAAATGTCTTTTTACAGCTTTTGACTGAAACGGTAGCAGATGAAAAACTTCGCGCTTTAACAATTTTCTTTCTTTGAAATTTTTCCCGTAATTTTTTTTTTTGGGGGGGGGGGGGGGGGGAGGGGGGGGGGGGAGGGCGGGTATTTCCCATAATTTCCATATTTTTCCGTAAAAATTACGGCAAAATCGTAAGGGTAAACTGGTCTGCCTCTGACACTGTAATGATGACGATGACTGGACCTCCGACATTGTAAAGATGATGATGATTGGACCTCTGACTGTGTAAAGATGATGATGATTGGACCTCTGACACTGTAAAGATGATGATGACTGGATCTCTGACACCGTAAAGATGATGATGTGTGGGCCTCTGACACTGTAAAGATGATGATGACTGGACCTCTGACACTGTAAAGATGATGATGAGTGGGCCTGACACTGTAAAGATGATGATGACTGGACTGACCTCTGACACTGTAAAGATGATGATGACTGGACCTCTGACACTGTGAAGATGATGAAGACTGAACCTTTGACACACTAAAGATGATGATGATGACCAAACAGACATTGGAACAGTAAAGGGTAATAACTGAACCTCCAACAATGTGAAGAAAAGGGTGTTGACTGACTGGGTTTCTGACACTGTAAAGAAAAGAATGATGACTAAAGCTGACCTCTGATAATGTACAGACAGATATGACTGACAGGGCTTCTGACTGTAAAGAAAAGGGCGTCAACTAACTGGGCTCTTACACTGTAAAGATGGTGATGACTGACTGGGCCTCTGACATTATACCTATGACTAGGCTGACTTACTGACTCAGAAAAGAGAATGCGTAGGACTGACTGGGCCCTCAACACTGTAATTTAGATGGGAAAGACCAACTGGGCCCCTGACACTGTAACGAAGATGGGGATAAGTGACTGCACCCTCTGAAATCCTGAGGAGGAAAGAACTAAAGTGTGACATCAGTGCAAAGTGACCTCCTGGACCCTGGAAAAAACTTACTAGAGAATAGGTTCATGCTTCTCAATCCACTCCCTTCATTTGCAAAACTAGTGCACAGAGCGGCTATGTGCCCATGGGTTGCAATTCAAGCATTCGGGTTGAACACACTCTAAAACATAAGTGAGCATGCAGATGGAAGAGGAAATAGTGGCATCTTTCATCATCACTAGTACTAGTACCAGCGCTAGTGGTAATCGTAATCCACTGTTACTGCAGTTAGTACCCACTCTACCCCCAACTGGGGGCTCTTACAGTCGCTACAACACGCAGGAGCCCTGCAATCAGTAGCCCCTGCTTTATTTCAGTCTAACCTGTATTTGAACAAGTATTCATGTGAACATGATGGTACTTTCTTTCAATGAAACTGAATTCACAGGAAAAAAAAAAAATGATAAGAAAACAAACCAAATAATAAGATTAAAGCCAAGAAAAAAGGAGAACACAACTGTCAACTGTCTTCTGTCAAATCAATTCAATTTGCATAAATTTTAACAATGAAACTGCCTTTACTTTACATGTAAAATGCTTTAGAAAAAAAACAACAACAAAAAACCCCTACAACAACCATATAACGCACACTGAATAAACCACTAAGCATGAATAAAAGTCTCTTAACCATTTGTAAACCTCCTGACTGTCCACAAATGATTCCTGTCCACATCAGTTTTAGTATCCTCAAACGTCCTTTTACATATTTCAGACATGTGTATCAATTTCATCACACAATTTTTCAACAATCTTAGGAACGGAGAGCACCGACACATAAGTCTACTAGCTGAATCATTTGCGTCAGTTATACATGATCGATGGAGGCCAAGCTGTAATGTAATGGAATTCTTTTTGCATTTGAATCCCCCACTTCCAAATGAGTCATGACCAAACACTGACTAGGGGTCGGTGGCTGGCTTATCACAGGCCTCATAGCGGTCACATGCTCAAAGTGGACCTTTCTAGCAGATTTCGTAGAGGCTGAGGAACTAAATTTCCTGTCAGTTGACTGATGTGTTTAGTTGACTTTCATCTTGAACTGGCATGAGAGGGTAAAGGCTGACATCTGGTCATCCTATGTGGGGCATGGTGCAAACATTTCTTTTGTCTGTGGCCATATGGAGATTAAAACAATCGAACTGCATTGGTTTGCATCTCTCTACAAACCATGTGAACCTGCTGTTTTTTTTTATCTCTGAGCTGTTCCCACAGCAGAAGAGTCAAGTGAACATTTACTTTTTTTTGCAGTGTATAGGAAAACAGAAGAGCAATACATTTCCAGCAGTCAAGAGGTTAACAGGCATCTATAGGAATTCATTATCACTTAGACTTAACATACAAAATTTTGCCATAAAAACACAGGCATCTATAGGAATTCATTATCACTTAGACTTGATATACAATCTTTTGTCATAAAAACAATCTTGTGAACATTGCTTTTTCCCTCTACAACAAAGATATATTCATTTATGCACACACATGGGAAGTGAACAATACACATGTACCTTTATTTCTGAAATAACTTACAACTGAATGATTCCTGTGCTCTGTTTTCTGTTGCATGGACTACTATGAGCACAGAAAAAGAAGAAAAAGGGGATAAAGAAAGGATCTTACCTTCCCTGAAAAGACTCACATACAGAATGTTGCTGCTAAAAGGTTCTTAGAAAAATACAGCTATTTTTTTCCCCAAAGTAAAGAAAGCTTTCTCCAGTGGACACCGTAAAAAAGATTGAACTGAATCAGCTATTAAATGTTTGTATCTGGTGTCATACTGCGCCCACACTGAGAATAGTCAGGGTGTTGTCGTCTAGGAACTGGGATGAGATGTGAGGTGAAAGTGATCAAAATATTAGAGGGACAACAGAGAGAGAGAGAGAGAGAGAGAGAGAGAGAGTATAATCATGTGTGTGTTCACTCACTGCATTAACATTTTGTTTCTGATGTCAAAAACATCCCAACCTCAATTTATCCTTCAATCCATGCTGTGAGCAGCAGACTCCTCTTGAGTGAGATTTGACAGAATATGGGATATGATGGATGTTCTGCAAGATGGAAGCTGGAAAAAGAAAAAAAAATGACAGTGTGGACAAGGGTGGGGACAAAAGAGATGGATAGGGGTGAAAGATGGGAGGTTGGAGATGGGGGTAGGGCTGAATGACGTAAGGGAGGAGAATAAAGGAAAGGCAAAGGAGCTACCATGAGTAGTGGGTGAAGGGGAAAGCGGGTAGTAGTCAAGACTGAGAAGAGTGAAGAGGATAGACACATTTAATGGGAGAAACCAGTTTAAAGGAGATAAAAATGACGGAATAAACTAATGGAGGACAATGAATCAGAACTATACATATACTAGGCAACAGTCTCCAAAGGAGCAGAAGAAAAGAGAGACTGTGAAGGGAACTAAGGCAAGGAGCTGCAGAAGTCTCCACTAATGCCTGTCAAAACAAACTGTGGTTCTTCTCAGGTAAGCTATGAGCATGCAGGTGATGAAAATAGGTAATTCATACAGCAGGTGGTGGAGGCAAACCAAAGGATCTACGATCACACACTGGCTGGGATTCAGGGAGAGATGAGGACAGGCACACACCTGGAGCATTGCTGAGGGAAGCGTTGTGCATGACGACACTATAGGAAGGTAGGGGGGACGCACTTGTGGTAAAGCATGGCCTGAAACATACACATTATGGCCTGAAAATAACTATCAGCGCACTAATAACCATGGCCTGAAACATACACATTATGGCCTGGAAATAACTATCAGCGCACTAACAACCATGGCACACCATGGTTTGAAACACACACACAGTTGTATACTGGTATCTGTCAGGCCTGGAGAAAAGCATCTGCACACAGATCCTGGTTGCACAACACAGTTGAAACACACTGATCTCCACACTGATATCTGTGGCACACTCTGGCTGAAAACAAATACCAACTTATTTAAGTGTGATGCCCTCTTTGGCCTGAAATACAAATCTGCATACTGGTATCAGAGGCACACTATGGGCCTAAAAGACACATCTACACACTGTTACAGGTGACACACTATGGCCTAAAACACACATCTACACACTGTTACATGTGACACACTATGGCCTAAAACACACATCTACACAGTTACATGTGACACACTATGGCCTAAAAAGACACATCTACACACTGTTACAGGTGACACACTATGGCCTAAAAACACACATCTACACAGTTACATGTGACACACACTATGGCCTAACACACACATCTACACACTGTTACATGTGACACACTATATGGCCTAAAACACACATCTACACACTGTTACATGTGACACACTATGGCCTAAAACACACATCTACACAGTTACATGTGACACACTATGGCCTAAAACATACATCTACACACTGTTACATGTGACACATTATGAGCTAAAACACACATCTACACACTCTTACACATGATACACTTTGGCCTAAAACACACATCTACACACTGTTACATGTGACACACTATGGCCTAAAACACACATCTACACAGTTACACTATGGACAAACACTATGGCCTAAAACACACATCCTACACACATCTACACACTGTTACAGGTGACACACTATAGCCTAAAACACACATCTACACACTGTTACAGGTGACACACTATGGCCTAAAACACACATCTACACACTGTTACAGGTGACACACTATGACCTAAAACACACATCTACACACTGTTACATGTGACACACTATGACCTAAAACACACATCTACACACTGATACATGTGACACACTATGGCCTAAAACACACATCTACACACTGTTACAGGTGACACACTATGGCCTAAAACACACATCTACACACTGTTACAGGTGACACACTATGGCCTAAAACACACATCTACACACTGTTACAGGTGACACACTATGGCCTAAAACACACACACTACACACTGTTACACGTGACACACTATGGCCTGAAACCCATGAATCAATACAATACCTACAACACACGCAGGCCAGAAAAAGACATTTGCGCACTGAAACTTGTCAGCAGGCCTGTTTATAACTGCAATTGTTGGTGTACTTTTGAAGAAAAACGAGAGTACTTTCTACAAAGAGTGTTTTACTAAATTCCAAATTTCTGTTAAAAAAAAAAAAACAAACCAAAAACCCCCCCAAACTAAAGAGGGGGGAGGGGGGGGAGCAAGGGAAGGGATGGGGGTGGGGACAGTGGCTTTTTTTGGTAGTGGTAGCAACCACACCCATTTTGCATTACTACAGTAAGATACCATTCTTTCCCAAGCATATTACTTTCAAACCGGATTCATCAGCATCATTTGGCAAAAGTACATTCTCTCTCTATGTTTTTTTTCTGTGTTTCTGGGCATGTAGTTGAAGAATCAGACGCTGCCTAACACAACTTTGTGCCAAGAAGTTAGCCAGAGTTGTCGCCCTTAGGTCAAAGCCTCTGCCAAGGTTACATCCTGCAAGCTCAATTAATGCTCAAGAACTTCATCTCCAGAACTTATTTCCACATATCTTTTTTAGTTCATTGTTTTCGTCAGATTTTCACCCAACATGTATAAAAATATGGCAAAATCATATGAGTAAACAGGTCTAAATAACACATTATGGCTAGAAATACAATAGCAAACCAATACTTGTAGCAATATAATAATCTGGATATCGATACCAGTGACAAATTATGGCCCGAAACAGGTCTACACGCCGATTCCTGAGGCACATTAATTTACAAACTGATACTGGTGACACACTGCGGCCTGAAACACACATGCACTCTTCCCAGCTGCACATTAATCTGCATATTAATACCAGTGACACATTATGGCCTGGAACACATCTGCACTCTGATACCTGTGACACATTAATCTGCATACTGATACATGTGACACTCTATGGCCTGAAACACATCTACACTCTGATACGTGTGGCATATTAATCTGCATACTGACACCGGAGAAAACATTATAGCCTAAAACACATCTGCACTCTGATAACTGTGGCACACTAATCTGCATACTAACATTGGTGACACATTGGGACCTATATACACCTGCACTCTGATACCTGTGGCTCTGTAATCTGCATATTGATACCAGTGACTCATTAGGGCCTAAAATAAATCTGCAAACTGAGACAAGACTCATGGCACACTGTGGCTTAAAACACAAAAATTTGCACAATGATACGTAGGCATAGAATCCATTTACACACTAAAATATGAGGCAAACTACAGACTGAAACAAGCATCTGCACACATGTGCAGATGCGTGTTTCAATCTGTAATTGCCTGTGGCACACTGTTGCCTGAAATGCACACATCAATCCAATGCACATTGTGGACTAAAACAAACACTTGCATACAGCTAAATGTAGCTCCCCGTGATCGGATATTCAATACAATAACTCCACACTTTGCACACTGACCACTCATCAAGCTTGCAACACAGAAGTAAAAAGAAAAGGTGTCTGCACACTTGTCACATGGAGAAAAAGCAACGGGTACAGGTGTGAGGTCTTGTCTCTAAGAGGATGACGTCAACTCACCTGACTGCTGGTAGGAGGAATGTGGGTGCTGTAAAGAACATGCAGACTGCCGCGAGGGAGGCAGAATTGGATGAGATGGGTGGAAAGGGGAGGACGAAGAGCTGCGATGCCCCGAGTCAGAGTCTGTATACTGGTCCATGGAGCCTAAGGAACCTGGAACACAGTATTCTATACAAAGACATTTTACTCCACAGAGCTAAAAGGTCCAAAAGATAGTGGCACGTTGATGAAAACATTACATACAGATGTTTCACGGTGAATACTAATCTTCTGATCTGATATCCCAGACTCCACAACCCCATAGAACCTACATACCTGTAAGACAGTACTGATATACAACATACACTGTTTTGAGGGGCCGATGGACACTGTGCTGTGCCACTTTATGTATCCCACTCACCACCTGCTTCAAAGTAGTTGACTGTATCACTATGTACAGACTGATACAGAAATGCAGTTCAGATATATTTAACACTGTTAAAAAAGAAGTCTCATATGTAAAAGTTAAAACTGGCATATAGCTGTATCACCACGTACAGACTGACACACAAATACACCAGATATGTAACACAGTTAAAAAAAAAAAGTGTTATATGTAAACGTTTACCTAGCAGCAGAAATGGATGATCAATAAGAATGAAAACATGCAGCTTGCCATCTTGTTTTCCTGTTTCAAGGGTACACACCACACACACTTACCAGTACGTATAGGCTTGCGTGGAGGATTGTGGCCCAGGCCCACCACAGAGGAGCTTTCATGGGTCAGACGGACAGGCAGGAGACGACTGTGGCCAGGGGGTTGGACAGGTCCAGGTCCAGGTCCAGTCCCGTGTCGAGGGGAAGGAGGTCCTCGTCTGCCCGATGCAGGACTCACCACGGAGGGCACGGGGACCTTGGGGTTGTGTGGACGCACCTTGTCCGTCAGGGCCATGATTTTGCGCACTGCTCCGGGAGACTCGGTTCCTGTGTGAGATTTCAGGTTTCAGTAAGATTTTTACAGGTTTTGTTCTGGCTCCAGCCAAAGAGGACATTCCAGCATCCTTTTGATACGTAATGTCATGAGCATAGGTGATTGGTAAAACCAACTGCTTTGAGAAAACATGCCCTTTCTTATCTATGGGAATGTATACTGTTACAAACATATACACAAAACCAGACACAGTCTCTTATCAACAAAATCACTTACGTAAACTGTGTATTATGGAGAGATTCCATTAGGTCACATTTCATGTATTGGGGACATATACACCTCATAACATATACATAATATCTGGACTCCTTAAAGGTCACACATGCATGCTAGATGCACGTGTTCGTGTAGAAGATTGTAAGCAGTGGAAGCACTTTAAAAAACCTTTAACTGTTGTTCAGCCCTATACCGTCCTCCATCATCCCTGTATTGTTACAATCATTCCCCTTTACCATCTATACAATATGACCCTTCACTTCACTTTCATATGTGTTGTTTGGGAAGCTCTGAGCATTAAGACAGATTGCATGAGGTTAACCACTGTTGCAGAAATGGCCACAATTTGCAAGATGCTTTAACTCTTGGAGGATTAAAGCATTTTTTAGATCATGTAAAGTGACACTATGAATGACAATGAAGACCGACTGTCCATTCAATACAACCGTACACAATTCAGTACTCAAGGTGACACTGAATCTATAATGGCAGCTTGGGTGCATCTGTATATGCTTGAAACTTCTTCAGCATGGTGTTAGACCACAAAGTGGGGAGCTAGCATGAAGACAGATTCTGAATCTATGAAATGAAGAGTAGTGACCATAATGGTCTGTTTTGAACGGTCTTAAATATTCACAAAACTTAAGCATACACCTGAACAATAAAGTATTTCCTCAAATAGTTTTTTTTTTTTTTCAATACAAAATCACACACGATACAGATATCCATTTTGGGAAAGGTGGAGGGTGCGTGCGCGCGCGCGCACACACACACACACACACACACACACAGAGTTCCAAGGTTCTTTCCTGCTCTAAAAACTACTGCTTTGGTGGTTGTGGGAATGTTATCTGAACAAAAACTTGGCAGTTATAGGTTCAAAATCAAGTTGGAAGGTTACAAAGATCCACTGGATGAAATTTTTCTCTCATCTTATCTCTGAAGATAATACTGGACACAGCAAATACATTTATATTTCATATTTTTTCATATTTTTGTTAAATAAACAAGAAAAGTAAAACAATCACATGTTTGTTTTAATCAAGTAAAATGATTAAAAGATGTTTTCATTAAACTTTAGCAGAATTCCTCGTCAATAACAGAAAACAAAGCACATGAAACAATGAAGTGGCAAACTGCTGATGTCAAATCATAAAAACACCCAGCACAGAGAGAAAGAGACAAGACAGATAGAGGTAGAGACAGGGCCAGAAAGAGAAAGAGAAGGAAACTGAGACAGACTGATCATAAAAAAAAAAGAAACTCGGGTCCCACTGGGACACTAACCAAATTTGGGACCCATGGGCAGGGCTCGCTTGTCTTCCAGGTTGGGTGAACTGTTGACACTGGGTGAGGCTTCTCTCTTGCGTGCTTGAAAAGAACAGCAAGTCCACACTGACTGAATACAACATGCACACATTTACGGGCACACAACCACACACATGCATGCACACATACATACACACATTTTCTCTCCAACATGCACTCTACCTTGAGCTCTCTCTCTTATTCACACCAAAAAATGTATTTATTTGATGTAAGAGTGTGTGTGTGTGTGTGTGTGTGTGTGTGTGTGTGTGTGTGTGTGTGTAAGCATGCAAGCATATATGAGAATTTCATTATATTCAAAACATTCTGTGAAATAAATAATTCTGCCACAGCCTGGCTTTAATATACAGATTAAGCTGAATATGGTGGCTAAACTGTAGAGGATTTGGATGGCAATGAATTCCAAGATTCAGTTCAATCAAGTATCTGAATATTCTTAGCATGCATATGCAAAATTATGCCATCAATAAATAAAACAAAACTGCAATCAGAATATCTGTAATGTGAACAGAATCAAAACACAGGCTAGAGCCCATCGGTTTTGACTGAACATGCACAGTACTTTTTACATGGACAGGTCTGGCTACACCGAGAGTGAACAGTCCTCCCCAATTGTATGCTTAACCCTTACACATCCTGCTTGTCATTCTCAAGAGCTTGTTCACAAATAATCCAGTCTGATGTTCCACAGTATCCAGAAATAAGTTACAGCCTTTTTCAAAGGAAAGTCAGTGTGGATCATACCAGTCTTCCATGCAGGTAATCCAGGTAAGAATGAATGAGGTACACTTGAGTTTTCACATTGAAATCATATGCTCATAACACACACAAAAAAAACACCCCAAAATGGTCACTATCAACAAATGTAATAGTTAGCCCACACCGTCATCATTTACGTTTGAAAGGTTTAGGATCATATGGAAGCACTACACCAAGTTTTTCTTCCCCACTGAATGGCATGTGAGATTTCCCTCACCCTCAGGTACTCATCTTGTCATTGTCCCTTGTTGATCTCAAAATCATGATAACATGGTGCTTGATCTAAATCAAAACTATCACCCACCACACCCATTCATTCAAAATGTCCATAACTTCTTCTTCACCTGCTTTTTCCACAAGAATATCAGCAAAAACATCCTCATACAAGTTCCTAATTCTATCACGTTCTCCTGCACGCACAGTCACTGTTGTCTGCCAGAATTTGAGTCCTGTTTTGTATTATGAGCTGCTACTAGCTATAAACTATGCTAAAATGCTGAAAATCCATGTTCCAGGCCTCGTCCAGTCATTTACGCAAATTAGCCTGTCGATGAGCCATAGTTTCGTATATGTGTGTGGCGGTGAAACTAGGTTTGCAAGGCTAACCCTATAGCATGACTTAAGTAGTGACAACCAGAGACGGCCATGACACAGTGGCCGACCTATGGCGCGACAACCAGTGCAAGGGTTAAAATGATTTGTGTATGGGGGTCTTTACTCAATACTTCATACTGCCAGGATATATTAATTCTTCAAGAAAGAGAAAAAAAATGGACAGAAATGGGGAGTTTGTATTATACTCCCCTTGAGAGACAGAGGGAGATTACTGAATCGTTCAGACTGAAAGATACGGCCAGAGAGGTGAAAGAGATGTCAGATCATCAAATGATACACACAAAGAGGTATAGACTGAGAGGTGAAAGCTGAAAAGATGTCAGGTCATCAAATGATACACACAAAGAGGTATAGACTGAGAGGTGAAAGATGTCAGGCCATCAAATGAAACACACAAAGAGGTACAGACTGAGAGATGAAAGATGTCAGGTCATCAAATGATACACACAAAGAGGTACAGACTGAGAGGTGAAAGATATCAGGTCATCAAATGATACAAAGAGGTATAGACTGAGAGGTGAAAGATGGGAGCTTACTGAATTGTTCAAACTTGAGATGAAGAGGCAATGATTAAAGACTGAAGGTTGCTGAATGATTCACCCTGACAGATGGAGGGAAACAGATCAAAGATGGGAGGTCAGAAGTCCAGAATTCTCTAACAGATCATCCTGAAGGCTGTGAGTTCCACAGAATATATGAAGAAGTCAGAGGGAATGCCTTCTGAAAACTATTCATCAGAATTACTTCAGCGATAAGCAGTAGAAGCAACTCCTCCTTCAGACTTTGAACTCTTAGTAAATATTCACTGATAAGATGGGATAGGAAGCCGACAAGATAAAAGATGAAAAGGTCAGAGCTAACAAATGATTGATGAAAAAGGGCAATACACGCGGAGAAAACGTTATCCTGAATCAACACCAACATATCATCATGCAGTAAAGAAAGGGGAAAGGTGACAGGTGTTATGAGAGAGGGGACGGGGTGGGGGTCATCTGACAGTTGGGCTGGTGGGAAGAGCTAACTGTCAATTCACAGGTATGGCGAAGGCTGCAGGACTATGATGATTTGGAACGGTAAGAGTTGAGCAATGAGAGGTTACCTGGGGGTTCACACTGGTTGGACATGTCAGCCAATTCCTCTTCATTGGTAATGGCCGGCATGGTGCTCAGGTAGGACCTCACTTTACGTGCCATCTGTGCCTGCACAAACGTACAAACACCCTGCCTGTATATTTCTGTTGATTAAAAACAAACACTGTGTGCCTGCACAAACACCCTGCCTGTATATTTCTGTTGATTAAACAACACCACCACTATGTGCCTGCACAAACGTACAAACACCCTGCCTGTATATTTCTGTTGATTAAAAAACACCACCACCACTATGTGTACCGCTTCAGTTTAAGCACATTCAACGTATATTTCTCACAAACAATCTATACGCATGTAAACATAGCTTACACATCTTATATTCTACACAATCAATGCAAACATTCTATATGCCCTGTATACTTCCTATATACACACAAAAAAAAATTCTAAAAGTGCTCTTCAAAACCAAATCTGTTTTTTCAATAACTGAGCTCAGAGCTTCTTCCAATCTCCAGAAGATTTTGTTCCATAATTAAGCAGAATACTCAGAACATTATTCAGATTAAAACAAAATCGCTCTGATTGCAAAATGCACATTTTAAAAATACCAGATACCTAGATCCAGTGCACGGGTCCTCCACTGCAGAGAACAAGCTGAGCAAGCTAAGGAAAGAAGTCCACATTTCTACAGAGAACTTGGAACCTAAAGATCCCCTGTCTTCTCTGGCAACAAAGGTTCACTTTCCTAAGAAAGCTATGCATTCTTCTGAATTCATGTCACAGGAAGTGAGAAGCAACACAGAACATCTGCAACCCCTTCAAAAGGAACTTGGCAGATTGTACTAGATGAATGTAAGAAAACTACATCACAGAAAAAGGTCTTTAGAAAATGATTTACAAATGTACATTTACGAACGTACAACAGAGGATTGTTAGGGGCTTTTTTTTTTCAAGTGATGCTTCTTTCTCTTCAAGCCTCCCTTCACCCTGCCCCCTCTCACCCACATACACACCTAACTCACCAACACAAAACTGTTGTCCAATTACTTTATATCTATATTCATTTAAGTGATTAGAATAAACAGGAATTCTAGAAAGTGTCAGGCCGTTCATCTATGCCAGCGAAACCCCTTCACATTGCTAACACACATACCTATACACTACACATGGCCATCACATCATAAACCTTAGGTCAGAGTACCCTGTTCTTGTCACACATACTCTCTCCACCTCAGTTTTTCAAGAATTAACCAATCATTAGCCATGCTGCTGCATGCTTGTTCTTACAGTTTACCTTTAGACAGAACTCTACCTGTGGAAAGAGGTTATACATGTTCAATGTTTCAAGCAAGTAATCTGTTAGTGCAAAGATAACAATCCACGTGGTGACAAGATGAAGATGGTTGTACTATAGTGCAGAATCATGGCTCACATGGAATGCTGTAATCGTAAACCAGACTAATTAATTGCCTTTTCAGAACAAAAATTTCCAACTGGATAAACAGATTTTGCTATCTGTGATATGGATCGATCACCTGCAGTGTGTAAGAAAGAAATGAAAGCATGTGAATTGTTGTAGAAAACCCTGGCCACAAAGACTTTAAATGCCAGAAAAGAATACCGAGAGCTAGGGTCCAGTGTTTCACACATTCTAAACTCTGTACACACAAACATTCTACAGTCTGTTCATACACTGTCAGCGGTCACACATAACAAGCAATGCCAATGTTCAGACACACGCATCACAAATCGTGACAGAGGAGGGAGAAAGGGGAAATATGACAGACAAGGTGTGTCATCTACCTCCTCATAGATCTTCTTGGCGTTGGGCATCATTGCGGAGCGACGATTCTTGGTACGTTTAAGTGTGGCCATTCCTGACACCAGGCTGCTGCCAAACATGCCCTGAGAGCTCAGCACCATGTTGTTCACATCCTGAAAAACAGTTTACATGTTACAATTTGGGACTGTGCATCTGTGTGTGTGAAACAGAACATGCATGTGAGACTGCACACAATATGCAGGCCCACATGCATGAGAGTGTATGCGTCTGTGAGCGAATGTACATGCATGACTGCATGCTGATGTGTGGGTCCATTCACGTGTGTATAGCTTGTATCTGTATATATGCAGGAGTGTGTCTGTGGGTGAAGATGCATGCATTTTATTATCATCAACTACATGTTCTCATACACACACACACACACACACACACACACACATGGACAATCACACACACATATACCACATTCACACACTCACCAACTCTCCTCTAAATCACATCCGTTTTCCTCAGCCCAGCCTTCAATTCTGACATTGCTTCCCTTTCCCGCACTGCCATTTTTAAAAATGCAGCTTAAGTAACTGTCAAGCACAAGAGTGATTCCCTCTTGATTGTTGAGAATGCTAATGAATCACTATGCCAAAACTGGAGAACAGATGCAAAATAGGAGATTTATACAGGAAATAAGAGCACAGTCAAATACACAGAATGCACTTCACGAAGTAAACAAATTGACCGTCATAAAAGAATCCTAGAACAGAAGTTGGTCTGCTCCCCTCAGGAACAGCACATCCCTATGATCTCAGTAAGTAAAAACTTCTATTTCATTTTACCTATCAAAGTGGACTTTTCTATAGTTTTGTTGCCAGAGACAACGCCCTGGTTCTTTTACATGCACCAGGCACACATGGAACCTAAGATTACTATCGATTCTAGTGAAGTGGGGGGAGGGCAGAGAGAGGGAGAAAAAAACCTGCCATGTGTATGGTTTGAACTATTAACCTTACATTTTCTTGCTTCCTAGGTGAGTGTTTTGTCCCCTTGGCCACTACTGTGCGTGCGTGCATGCGAGCGAATGTGCATGAGTGTGTGTGTGCATGCGCGTGTGTGTGTGTATACGCAATATCTGAAAAACAAAGTTGGTGGAATGGCAAAAATGTTAGGGGTGGTCTGACAAGAAGTATGCCCTCTCCTCCCAATGGTCGCAATAAGGTGCAGTAGCCCCCCACAACTAAAGCAATGTTAGTCTGTGTAAGCAGAATACCGTTAGCTGATGTCTGAGGAGCAGTATGCCCTCTTCTCCAAATGGTAGCAGTATGGTGCAGTCGCCAGTCCCCTAGATCTAAAGAATGTTAGTCAGTGTAAGTAGAATACTGTATTTAGCTTACAAATGGGACAAGGAACCTGCCACAATTTCTTCTGTATTTCACCTTTTGTTGGTTTTTTTTTGTTTTTATCTCTAAAGCTTAAGTAGGAAAACAATGAAAGTGGCGTTATAGTCCTATCCTCCTGATCAACAAATTTGTGTAATACTATGGAAAGCATGTGATTAAAGTGAACACAAATGTGACAAGAAGTTGGACGGCAACAAAAATGGTTCATACGACTTACGTATCTGGCTGAAGCCATATTGGCGGTGTGTCGGATCTCCTTGGCAATCATGCGCAGCTTTTCAAAGTTGACCAGACCATCCACGACAGAATCGTTGCCCAAATGAATGAAAGTCAGGTCCTTCTTCACCACTGGGAAGATGGGGATCTGTGTCAAATGATTGATGAGGCTTTCACCATGACACAGACCACGGAAAATTGGCTACGTTTCCAGCTTTGTATTCACAGACAATAATTAACTACCGTCTAATCTAAACAATTATCTGCTCTATTTCACAGACAAGACTTTTACAAAACAGAAAGTTTCCTACCAAACGATATGAAAGTTACTGTAGTCCTTTTATTACAATCTCCTGATTTACCCTATCTGTATACACATCGCATCAGTGCTGGTCTGAACAACCTTGCGGTCAAGTGTGCAAGGTCTGAGGAGAGACTGACACTGAGATGATAACACTGTATATATATGAGGACAACATTTTGTTATCCAACCTGTCACAGCTCTCTGCCATACACTGATCACAAGGAGAGACTTCATGTCTCTTTTGTCATTTTCATCTGCTGACATAATCTGTTAATACAACTAATATTAAAAAAATGAGAACACATGCACACACAGACAAATATACCTAGCATATACACATACCAACATGAACACAATCATTACATAACCATAAACACATTTAGAAGACATATTAAAAAAAACAAACAAACAAATCATACCACAGGGGGTTGTATGTGCTCGGAGTTCAGCAGATTGCGGTATTTGGCCATGTTCCTTGACGGGTCCATTAGCGTTTCCAGGTCCTGTCAAAACACAAATCATCACTTCCTGTAAACAAATTGGAGAACAAAAAAGACTGGTTCCATCACAGCTATCTTCGTCTGTGACCATAACCTGTGGATTTGGCTGTACGTGGGGTGCCTCCCATCTCCAGATCACAGCACACACCCATTAGTTTCCCAGAACAGGCACAGTCAGTTGAAACAAGACAGGAGACTGAATTTAAACTGAGATCATGAAGAACTTGCAAGACTTTGCAAAGCAAAAATGGTAAGAATTTCATCTCATGCAAGGTATGCTGGACAGCCAAACATGAAACTAAAGTAAAGAGAAATGACAGAAAATTTGTAAAACACTGGTGTACTTTTCAACAAAAAATGAATGTGTAGACATCTTCAAATGTTTTGTAGATGCATGGGTGGGGGTGGGGTATGGGGGTAAGGGTGGAGGCTAGGGGTGAGAAAGTGGGAGTGGAGGAGAGGGGGGTTGGGAGTGGGGACGTTTGTTTTCATCTGCCATCATGCGGCAGAGGATTGAGGGATACCTGACCCTGTAGGAACTACAACTATTTTTTTTAACATCAAGAACTCTCAAAACCGATTCATCACCATACTACCTTAGTACAGATTGTCGCCTTCTGCATACCCTCCCCCCCCCCCCCCCCCCTTCTTTCTTTCTTTCTTTTTTTTTTTTTTTTTTTTTTTTTTTTTTTTTTTTTTTTTTAAATATTTCAGGCCCTGAAGCTGCCTCTACTGCTTTCAAGCATCGGTATGCTGGTGAAGAAGCAGACACAGCCAGACACAATTTCATGCACAAGAGTTAGCGGGAGTTGTTGCTCTTTGATCAAAGCACACCAAACACCACAACAGTTAAACTCTAAAAATACAACTAGCACTCAAAAATTTCATCTCAAGATATGTTTGGGTTTTTTGTTTTGTTTTCGCTGATTTTTTTTTTTTTTTTTTTTTTTGCTGTCCCAATCTCTGCGCCACCTCAGAGGCAGTGCACCCACGCCACTCATTCCGACACCCCGTCCACAGCCACAGCCCGGTCGGCCCCGCAGCAGCCCCAGCAATCCACAGGGAGCAGTCAGTGTCAAGTCAAGAGGCGACCCACTGGAGGAGACACTGCACTGCTGCCGAGTCACTTCCGTGGTGTTCAGTGGCGCCTATTCTGATCTAACACATGCAGGACACCACCTATTAAGCCCCCTACTGACGACAATAATTGCTTAGTTGTGAAGCCAGCGAGAGTGAACTCTCCCTCCGGAGGGCGCCACCACATCCGTCCAACAACAGCCCCCATGGACTCGCCAATACCGGTGATCCTGACGGAACCAAACAAGGCCACAGACTTGGAGAGGACATCGAAACTGAGGTCACCATGACAGCAGGGTATGAAGGGCCACAGAATTTTTTTTTTTTTAATGCTGATCGATGAGAATGAGGATGATTAAGATGATGCTACAAATTTCCATTTCGGTTTGCGACTGCATAACAGGCTGTACTCTACGCTTCCTTTCATAATATATCCCAGCGTCAACCAGGCCCGAGAGATACAGATATCTGCAGTGTTGGTCAGGAAATTTGAGCAACACTCTCAGAAACACATCCATTAAGTGGATGAAACTCGACTGTGTGGTCCCAGACTTCCCAACTGAATCCGCAGCAAACTCAACTCTGGGTAGGAGCCAGTCGGGGCAGAAAAACCACATGACTCTGATGGGATTCGAACCCATGACCTCCCAGCTGGGAGTCCGCTACGCTAACCACTTTGCCACGGGCAGCTGATGTTTTCACTGAATTTTTGTCATATCTGTTGGACTTTTTCCAAACGTGTAAAAAAAATCCAGTGACAATGTATGAGTTAACAGGTCTGTGTTACTTTCAAGACTGAACACTGCTGAAGAAGCTGGATGCGTGGACTGAGCACACTATCCATTAGGATGATGAATCCTACACCATCTTTATCACAAGACTAATAGATAACGACGATGAGGATGATTATAATCATTGTGATGATGATTATGATCATTTATGTTTTGTTGTCATCGTTATTATTGTCTTATGCATATTGTAGTCCTTATTTGTAACTTGTGTTTTGTTTTGAAATAAAGCATGATTCATTTAAAAAAACAAAAAAACAAACAAAAAAAAAACCTTGATCACAGGACTGACCTCAAACATCTTGCAGTATTTAGATGGCAATTTTTTCCCATGCAGCTCGTAACCTTGACACCGAGCCATGGCGCAATCCACTCATGATAGCAAACATGGAATTGTAGTTCTTGTAGTCCTTGCAACACACTCTGCACAAGCAAGCACGCATATAAGCATATATGCATGTATACACATACAGAGGCAAAAACACACACACCACTATGCATACTGTATCAGCAATATACAGAAACAAACAAGGAATATAATGATGTATGCAAACATCTATCCTCCTCCCTAGTCCACCAGCTATGACAAGTAATCTGTATCTGTTGAAATTTGTGTGCACTTTTTTCCTGAGCACAAAAGCTTGTGGCACAGAATCCATAAAATGTATGAATTACAAGGAACACTTTGTGGAAGACTTTTGTGGATTAAGCAAAATTTATTATGACCGTAACTTATCTCTAGATGTATAATTTGTACAGAAATACTGATAGAGAATCTAAACAAAATAAATCATTTCTCACCCTAGAGTGTCACAATCATGAATTTCATAGTCTCAAAGATTTGATAATGTGCTGGTAATGTTGCTGAAGTGTCTGAAAGTTAATTTCTATGTTACTTTGGTGAGATCTGATATGAACTGTTGATAACTTGCAAAGCATGTGGTATATACTACATCTGATGTCTGCATGAAGTATGTAAAACTTCTGCCAATGGTCTTAAGAGTGAATTCCATGTGGTCCAAGTGACCGCTCCCTTAATAAACTGTATGGGGTGCATAGATGGACTACCAGGTGGAATGAAACGGAGGTTGACTTACTGGCGATCTTGATAAAAATGTTTGATCAGTTTCATCCGTTTGACCAGGTTAGCTTCACCGCAGATTTCTGTCACCACCCAGAACATCTCACGGTTCACCAGCTGAAATAAACACACATTGTACAGACAATCTGAAAAACAAAACACACACACACACACATATGCATACACACACACCCAAATACATTAGTACAAAAAAACACACGCATCAACTGTGTTAGAAACTGACAACTTGAAGGCCTGGAAATTGAACAGAAATGGGGAGTTTGTGTTATACTCCCTGTTTGGCTAAGTATACTTACCATGTCAGACCATAGCAGAACAAACCCATTACTAAACACACAGAAGAAAACCCACTAGTCATTTGACAGATTAAAACCCACCAGTCTAAACAGAAATCCAACTGTTAACATAAGCAGTCAACACACAACAGACCAATCATTTAAAAGGCATGACAAACCAACCAGTCTACCAGTGGAATAGACTCACCAGTCAACAAGCAGACCAACCAGTAAATATGTAAAACAAACCCCAGTCAGTATGTAAAATAGACCCACCAATCAATAAGTAGAATGGACCCACCAGTCAAGTGAAACAGACCCAACAGTCCTGAGATCCACAAATCAGCAGGTAGACAGACCCACCAATCAACAGGTAAAAAAACACAAAAAAAAAAACTTGCCAGACAGATAGAAATAATCCATCTGTCAACTGGTAAAAAAACAGGCCGACTTGTCAACAAAGTAAAACAGAACCACAGGTCAAAAAGAATTATGTGCCCACCAGTCAAAAGGTAGAAGAGACCCATCAGCAAGAGGTAAACAAAATCCATCAGTCAACAGGTAGAAGAGACCCAGTTGTCAACAAGTAAAGTGGACTCATCAGTCAAGCAGAAAAGACCCACCAGTCAACAGGTAGAACAGACCCACAATTCTATAGGCAGAGTAGATCCATCAGCCTAAAGGTAGGACACGCCCACCAGTCAACAGGTAGAACACACACACACCAGTCAACAGGTACAACAGACCCACAATTCTATAGGCAGAACAGACCTACCAGCCTAAAGGTAGAACACCCCCCCAGTCAACAGGTAGAGCAGGCCTACCAGTCAACAGGTAGAAAAGACCCACAATTCTATAGGCAGACCAAACCTATCTGCCTAACTGTAGAAAAGACCCACAAGTCAACAGGTAGAGCAGAACCACCAGTCAACAGGTTAAGCAGAACCACCAGTCAACAGGTAGAACAGACACACCAGTCAACAGGTAGAGCAGACCCACTAGTCAACAGGTAGAGCAGACCCACCAGTCAACATGTAGAACAGACCCACAATTCTATAGGCAGAACATGCCCACCAGTCAACAGGTAGAGCAGACCCACCAGTCAACAGGTAGGTCAGACCCACAATTCTATAGGCAGAACATGCCCACCAGTCAACAGGTAGGATAGACCCACCAGTCAACGGGTAGAACATACCCATCAATCTACAGGTGGAACAGACCCATCAATAAACAGGAGGAACAGACCCATCAATCAACAGGTAGAACAGACCCACCAGTCAACAGGTAGAACAAACCCACCAGTCAACAGATAGAACAGACCCATCGATCGAAGGTCAACAGATAAAACAGATTCACCAGTCACCAGGTAGAAAAGACCAATCAATCGACAGGTAGAATAGACCCACAATTCTAATGGCAGAACAGACCCACCAGCCAAAAAGTAGAACACGCCCACCAGTCTAAAGGTAGAAGAGACCCAACAGTCAACAGGCAGAGCAGACTGACTTGTCAAACGACAGAACCAATCAACACGACAGACCCACCAGTCTAAAGGTAGATCACATCTACCAGTCAACAGGCACAAGAGACTGACCAGTCTGAAAGGTAAATCGGTTCCACCGATTAAGAGGTAGAACAGAACCACCAGTATAAAGGTAGGGCAGACCCAGCCATCCACAAGTAGAACCAATCCACCACTCCGCAGGTAGATAAGATAAGATAATGTTGCTTATAGCCCAGCCGACCGCAATGGGCCACATCAGGGCTGTCACCACGCTAATCCGCAGGTAGAACAGGTCCATCCAACAACAGGTAAAACTCACAGTCAACAGATGGAACAGACATACCAGTCAACCGAGAGAAAAAGACTCACCAGTCAACACTCAGAACTGACTTGTCAGTCAACAGTAGAGATGATCCACCAGCCAACAGCAAGGACAAAATCCATCAATCAACAAACAGGACAAAACACTAATTAGCAAACAGACCAGTCAACACAGCAGACCAGACCTACCAGTCAACA
Source organism: Conus betulinus (assembly GCA_016801955.1). Classification (NCBI taxonomy): domain Eukaryota; kingdom Metazoa; phylum Mollusca; class Gastropoda; order Neogastropoda; family Conidae; genus Conus; species Conus betulinus. Next base: position 974,395 of record JADBJO010000044.1, on the reverse strand, counting down.
GGATTCAGCAATCAACAGGTAGAACAGACCTACCAGTCAACAGGTGGTAGAACAGACTCATCAGTCTAAAGGCAGAACAGACCTACCGATTATTTGACGGGATTCACCAGTCAACAGGTAGAACAGACCTACCAGTCAATAGGTAGAACAGATCTACCAGTCTAAAGGCAGAACAGACCTACCGATTATTTGACGGGATTCACCAGTCAACAGGTAGAACAGACCTACCATTCAACAGGTAGAACAGACCCATCAGTCTAAAGGCAGAACAGACCTACTGATTATCCAACAGGATGCACCAATCAACAGGTAGAAGAGACCAAACAGTCAACAGGTAGAACCAACCTACCAGTCAACAAGTGGGACAAGCCCACTTATCAACTGGAAAAATGAACCCACCAGTCAGCTGGCAAAACAGATTTTCCAATCAAATGGTAGAACAGAGGCTAGGCAGATCCACTGGCCCACTGGTAGAACAGACTCATCACTAGTCTACAGGTGGAGCAGACTTGCTAGTCCACTGACAGATCAGACTCACCAGTCAACTGAAAGAACACACCTCTTAGTAAAGGGGCAGAGCAGACCCTCCAGTCAACAGGCAGAGGTGATCCACCAGTCAACACAGAGGACAAAACTCACCAATCATCAAACAGAACAAAACCAATCCATCAACAAACAGGACCAAATCTACCAGTCAGCAGACAGATCAACAACCACTACCAGTCATCAGGTCAGACAAAATAATTAGTCAACAGACAACACAAACCAGCAAGTCAACAGATAGGCTAACATCAATCTGTTGACAGACATGACTGGATCCACAGTCAAATGGATTTAAAAAAAAAAAAAAAAAAAAAAAAAAAGCCATGCACGCTCTACTTATAACAAAGTCCACAGGATAAAACAGCAGGTTGATTTAAAAAAAAAAGGCAAAACTCTGTCACAGGACCTAGACATAGGACATAACTTGTCAATCCACACACTGGATAAAAGAAATTAATGTACCACACACAATAATTAGCAAAACAAAAAAAAAACACCCCAATCAACAGTCCACAGAGAAACCTAAACCCACCCACTCATCTTTCTGACGGGCACAACACAGCACTCACACAACAGAACACAGTCTCACCTCAGCAAATTTGCGGATCATGGGACAGCCATAGGCAGAGTCGAGCTCAAAGAGATCATCGATGTACTCGGTGGGTTCGATCTGGCGGAAGACGGCAAAGTCCTGCAGGGTCAGCTGCCAGGCAACCTCGGCGGCCTGCAGCTGCAGCAGACTGATCTGACTCTCCTTCAGGAGCTCCCCGATCAGGTGGTCGGGCACCAGGGGCTCCGTCTGGTTCTTGTTCTTCAGGTAGTATCTATGCACACGAGGCAGAGCGTGCCTGAACCACCACCGCACGCGCCCCCAAGCCGCCAGTGTGCCCGCCAGTCGCCCGAAGCCCACAGCGCACCGTCACAGTGCACATTGCCACAGTGAAGGAGGGGCAGGAGAGAGGGAACAGCCGGTTAGTGTGGGATAGAATGCATGATAACTGCCTGGTGGTAAGCTATCACCTGACCGCTGGTCAGTAAAGTGAGAGAAAATGACCTATCATGCCTGTGCTCATCTCCCTCTGCAGTCAGATGGTCAGTCAAGTCAGAGAAAGGTCAGTCAATAATACATCTTGTTACACAAAGAGTCAGTCACGATATTAGAGAATCCTAAAGTCCTGTTTTGTTCCCCTCATCAGTGCTACCACAAAAATATCTGGTCACATAAAGGATTGTATTTATCTACTCATGGAACACTGTTTTTCTTGATGGCATCATTTTCTGCATGTATGGGGTCAACAAGTTCCACTACCTAACAGTTGATGAAGACAAAAAGTTGATGAAGACAATGTATGAGGACAAGGGAGAGTTACAAAAAAAAAAAAAAAAAAATTCAGGGCATACACACTCTATTCATATTCCATATGAAGTCTAAAACCAGAAAGTGAAGTTAAGGGTGGCAGGAATGTAAGGGTGGGAACAGTGAGGGTGGGGAGGAGGCAGAAACACACCTTAATCCCAAGCTGGATGACTATCTGGAAGATCTAACAGATGACAAAACTAAATCTAAAAACAAACTGCTGAGAGTGAGTGGTGATGAATGATGACTATGAGAGAGTGAATGGTGATGAATGACAACTACAGTGTCCAGTGTACGTGACCTCTACTGTGATAAGTACTGACACACAACATGGGACACAGAGATTCCTCTACAAGACTCTGGTCCACTTCATGGGTTGAAGTCATGAACACCTCTGGGGCAGTCACTCACAATCTACAGCATGCATACCATGGGCTCTAATCAAAAAGCATGCCAGTTGCCACGCAACTTATCCAAGGTGTGCATGTTCAGAATACTGCAGCACCAGATCAGGAAGATGGTTTGTACAGTGCTGATGTTTCCTTTCAGGATACTGTCCCCTGTACTGCAGCACCAGATCAGAGAGATACTGCTTGTATAGTGCTGCTATTTCTTTTCAAACAGATGGACAGGAAAATCACCTCCTACTCCATTTTGAATAACATTCCACATCATATTTCCTTAATCCCACAACAGGACAGTGTACTACCAGTTACACAAAGAAAAGAGTTGCCTTTGCTACATGCTTTCCCTTGTGCTGTTTTCCTATCAGCTCGGTCTAACCTTCCTCACCTGATTTCCAACAGTACTTAACTATCACGTTCACAGTGGGATAAAAGAAGGGAAAGGACAGAGAGTTGGGGTCTATAATTACATTAGGCTGTTACAGCTAGCATGGTAATAGGGGAAAAGGAGAAGGGAGGTATATGTTAAAACACTGCAAAGTGTCAGAAATGTCAGAGGTCCCCAGTTAATTATAGCGGAGAGGTCAGAGATCAAACGTTAAACATGAAGTAACAAGTCATACTTTATACAAAGTGGAAGTGTCAGAGGTCACAAGGTAAGTACAGTAGATTATTATACAGAGTGGAAGTGTCAGAGGTCACAAGTTAAATACAGTAGAGTGTTACAAGTTAAGAGCAGTTTAATGTCACAAATTAGGCCAGTATAAGTGTCAGTCAAAAGCTACAAAAGCAAAGACACATCCTAGCACACACCTGTATACAGGACATGTATACCATCATGTCGCATGACAACAAACAAGACTTTGAGCCCTGTACTCTCAATGAATAGCTCAGAGACTGTGAGCAGTTCACATCACACGAGGCAAGTGTCACGACAGCCCACAATAGAACTCACAGCTTACCAGTGGAATGACAACACCCCTGGGAGCACTTCTCATGATTTCTTGTACCATGTTCTTTTTTGCATGTTGTGAACACAGGCAAACTAAATCACTGACTGCTCAAAAACATTAAAAGAATGTTACTTTCAAAAGTTTAATGAACGCAGGCATAAGTCAACTGGGGAAAACAAAAATGTTGAGGTATTGAGCTGCCAAATAATATTATGCAACACTGAAGTAACAAGCCTTGATCTACTGGTCTTCTTCAGGCGGGACAGCAACAAACAAAACAGCAACAGATATAATCTAGTAGTGGGTAAAAACAGTGCAGATGAACAAGTACTTTGGTGCTATGAAAATAATTCAGATGGAATAGGTAGGGACAAGGGGTGGGAGGAGGGAAGGGAGGGAAAGACAGATGAGATGAAAAAGATAAAGTTGAAATATAAGTATTACATCCTTCACTGACAGCAATGGGAATCCCCAAGATCTGTATACAAGTATTACATCCTTCACTGACAGCAATGGGAATCCCCAAGATCTGTATAATCCCCAAGATCTGTATACAAGTATTACATCCTTCACTGACAGCAATGGGAATCCCCAAGATCTGTATTTCAAACAGAACCATTTGCTTATGCCCAATCAGACTGCTGTTGTCCCTGCCAGACATATACCAACTGCTTAAGGCTTGTCACTTCAATGTTTATGCTTATCTGGCAGCTCAGGAACATCATTTATCTTTCTGTTATTTTCTTTGTCTATCACATATTTACTATTGATTTTTTTTTCTCTTTTGGGTCATTCTGGCTTTTTTTTCTTAAATGGTGTTGGAATTCCACTGTGGATAAAGTAAAGCATGCAAGCTATTCCAGGCAACATAAATCGGAATATATCATGCATACAACCCTTCAAGAACACAAACTCAAAAAGTCAATATATAAATCAGTCATGCAAAAATATCAAACAAAACGAAATCATACGTTTAAAACAAATCAGCTATATATATACACATGCATTTCTGTCACATATACAATTTGATAAAAAAGAAAAAAAAAAAAAAAAAATCTGATACATAAAGGAAGTGGGTGGGTTGGTTGGTGGGTGTATTTTTCAAAACTGGGGAAATCCTACATGAATACACTACAAAACTGACAGAGTGGACTGGCTAATGAGCATGTGTGTCTAATAACAAGCTAGCGAAGAGTTTCCTTTGAAGCTTATGCATATTCAATTCCAGTCTGATACAGAATGGTACATATCATTAATAAATATCTGAGTCAGTAGATATACATATTAATCACTGAGCAAGCAACAACTTTACGCTGAGCACAGTATCATACCAACCTCCATATACAGACACAGTTACAACTTTCATCCAAGACTGATCACCATGTTGCACCCCATGCATTTACACAGGAGACAAGGAACCAAAACAAAAATTAGCTGAACACTGCTTACACCTGCACAGTGGAAACAAGCGACACATCTCCTTGCTATAAATTCTAATTCTGATAACAAAACACCTATTCAACTGTGATGAAAACTGAACTCACTCTGCCAGTACTATTTCTACTATCATTACGCTCAGCAGACAATCTGTGCATAAATATATATCTTGGCTATTGAAGTATGCACTGCATTCATAAAATATGTCTAGAAGTTCACATTTTTAAAGATGCCAACAGTGTTACTGGTAGGATTGACATGGAAATGTGATCATCACTCTCAGCAACTTCAACCCACCCCAAATACCAACACAAACTAAATATACCTTTCGCATGTCTGTTCATCATTTGTATCCATGATCCTTCATCCGTTGTTTTTCATTGCTCAACACATCAGTGTGTGTCACATACACATACACATTCTCTCATGATGATTACATAACTGATGCCTACAGAGCACTCATAGCACCTAACACACATCTTACATCACCAGAGCTCAGGCAATGAAAGCATCAAGATTCATATAAGCACTCACATTTAGAGAAAACTGCTCTGCCCTTTTTCTTTGTTAATTGCAAGTTTCTGTCATGCACATGCTGGTTTACCTGGTGTATACTCTTCCTTTTGCACTGAAATTGTGATCTGTATGCCCTAGAAATCTCATTTCACTCACAGACTATATGAACAGTAAGCCATGGCACTACTGTCCTCTTGCTTGTTGAATATCGGAAACGTCCACGGACAGAGAGAGAGAGAAACAGATTCCCCCTTTTGCTACAAGAATGATTACTATGATTCATTTCTAATTCACTAACTAAATGTCATCAACAGACAACACAAGCTCTCTAACATTCTTCGGTTTTGATGGTGAATTTGGAAGCAGAGATGAGAAAACATTGTAACTGTAGCTAATCACATCATGATTTTCAAGAAAGAGAGAAATAGTCAATCCTTTAAAAGATGGACATCAGGGTACACTGTGGCAGACTGTAACATCATCGTGTGTGGACTTGCAGAACATGAAACTGTGTGTAGACTTTCATAACATCACATGCTGTGACACACAGTGCAACGATGTTGTGACACACAGCGTCGTCGATGATGCATGGGTGAAACCTACATAACTTGATGTGACTGAAATAAGGCTGGGGTCCAGGGGCCACCTATGCCCTGGCAGGGTACAGGGGCAGTGCCCTGTTGGAGGGTCCAGGGGACGGTATTGAATTAAAAAAAAAAAATTGGGGGGCCAATTTCATTGGCTCTCCTGCACCAGAAAAAGCTTAATTGTAACATGATTTCTGCTGTAAAAAGCTTCACTGTAACATGTTTTTGTGAGTTACTGTTAGACTTTATGTTCCATTAATTCATTTAAATTGATAAAAATTATTTTTTTATGGCTTATTGTACAAGCTCAGGAAAGTTAAAGTCTTAAAGTGTAGAAATAAACCAGAATATAAAAACACAAAAAGGGAAATTTTTCTCACCCAATCTAAACTGATCAAACATTTCAAAAATCAACAAAATTTCCCTCTCAAATTGTTTAAAATGGTCACTTTACTATCTAAATCAAGACTGTGTTTAAAGGTAGAATCATCTGGGTGATTAGAACCATCTGGGTGATCAGCATGGCTTCGAAGTTTCTTTCTTCCATTTGCTCTGTAACTGATCATTTTTTAGTAAACGTTACAGAAAACGATACAGAAACACGTACCGGCCACATTCATTTTCCCTGCAGCACTTGCGATATTCATTGCCGTCGTCATCAGTTTCGTTTAGCCATAGCCATCTCCATTTGTTTCTAATTTGGCCCTCGATGCATGCTACTGGATCTCCTTCTTTCAAAAAACGCCATGACTACTTAATTTCTGGAGCACTGTGCAAACTTTCGTTGTCAGACAAATGCGCCAATGTTAGCCTGTGAAGACGCCGAAATACAGAAACAGCTACTTCCGGTAAGAGATCGAAAGCTTGGATCGAACACAAAATTGGAACCGATAAATCGTGATTTTTTTTTTTTAAAACTGACGGAAGTTCCTTCAAGACTGAAAGTCATTTTGATGGATTTCCATCCATAGACAGGAAAGTTTCACTTTCACCCATGATGATGTTGTCAAGAAAACTGCGTGGACATGAACAGCATGTCATCCTTGTTCATGATGGCTAATCATGTCATTCAAAACCCTTCTAATCATTAGCAAATCCTCACAACAAACTGAACAGCGTACAGGACAGCAGATTGTATGTAAGCGTATGGTGCTTGACTGCTCATCATTTCAACTATGGTGATAAGTGCTCTATATCTGTTCAGTGTGTGCGTTCTAACATGGCACAGGATATAAAATCAGCTGACATCTGCAATAAAACTTCTCTGACACTTAGTGTGAAATTATGCACAGGATATAAAATCTGCTGACATCTACGATAATACTTCTCTGATGCGAAATTATGCACAAGATATAAAATCATTTAACATCTACAATAATAGTTCTCTGATGCTTAGTGTGAACTTATGCACAGGATATACAATTAGTTGACATCTACAATACTTATCTGATGCTCAGTGCCAAAACTAATGTCAAGGTAGTGCACTGAAGCAACGGTTTCTTAAGTTGGTGAGCAAGTTTAGTAGTACTGCAGAATACACAAACTGTTATAGGTTAACTGGTCCAATAGTTCCAATCCAGAGTATTCAAGTCCTTACAAGCAAAGGGTTTTTACTTGTTACCTGACACTGACCTGTAGTGACTACACAAGTGAAGCTCTTGCTTAACAGAAAGATTGTGCACACATGCTGCTCCGTAAGTGTTCTTCTGCATCGAAAATCTAATGCCAGAAGACCAAACCAACACACACATATGTGAATCTACAGCTTCTCTTCCACACAGACTTTTTGCCAGCATACTGAACACAGTATATGCCATGCAAATGCCTTTTAGTCGCAATGCAGCGACAATGAGAGAATGATCAGCTGAACCCCTCAAAATAACTGAAGACTAATCATACAACGGCAAACTTGTAAAATGATGATTCTGAGGATCTTCCACATTTTTAAGAAGTCACATTTTTGATTATCAAAGCGTGAAATGATGTCAAAAGGACTGTTCATTTTTGCACTCAAAATGTGGAATACTTATTTTAATACGCTTCATATTTTTTTGCAAATTTCTTCTTTGAGATGGAGGGAACAATTGTATGGTTAAGTAGATGACAACAAATCAAAGTAAACAATCCACTGTTCTCTAGAACATCAAACCAAAACAAACAATACGGCAGTATTCTATAGAATAACAAAAAAGGGACTACACCAAACTGCTCGATAAATCAAAGTGGTCAATGGGAAGATGATGCATGTGCAATAACAAATCTCTGTATCAGACGACAGGAACTTTGAGGACAAATCATTAATTACATGACATGTACATGATCAGGAAACATGGTAACTTCTGTGTCCACAGAATTTACGCATAACTAAAGCTCTTTGTTGGTACATCTGCATGTTTAACTTTCCATATGCAGATAGTTAATGTGAGTGGTATCTCTGCCTTCCTTAGTGTATGTCAGAAACTCTTTTCTGGCATTTCCTACCACTGTTCCGATTCAGTGGCTGTATATGCCCTTAAAACTGTGAGTTTTTAACTGTTGTGCATGTATGTATTTGAGGAGCAACTGAAACTCCAGTGGTCTCAGACCATGCGTTGGTGTCCTCAGGGTCTACATTGAAGGGGGAGCATCATTTGCCGAGGACAATTGAAAACCACTGTCATAATATGCCAAGGAGAGCATTGTGCGTGAGGGAATGATGGTCTGGGAAAAAAGTCAAAGGACAGAACAGTAACTTCCATGCAGAGCATACAGCAACAACAAATGAACTGTAAAAAGAACACATGGAAGCCATGAGGGAAAAAGACAACAGCCACTGTGGATAATACACACAGCAGGCAGCTGCACAAGAATGACAGTGACACAAAAAAAAAAACATGAACCTATAGTAAAACTCAACTGAAGTGCAAACTGCACTGTGCCCTTGGAAATGCAATACATGACAGGTGATGTAGAAAATGAATTACAGTGATGTAGGAACATGAACAAAGTGATAATGTGAGACACGAAGAAGAGGACTGTGAAGAAATGTGCAAAACTTGAGAAGTGAATCACACTGAAGGATGCAGAAGTCTAGGAGAAAGACCACATTCCATTCACCACCGTCATGTCAGTCAGCCAATGAACAGAAGGAGGGGCTGGCAAAAAAAAAAAGGGGGGGGGGGGGGGGGGGTTCAAGCTGTCTGCATACACAAGTGAGTCATTCATGCTGTCTTTGGAAGCTGTAGCAGGCAGCTTTGTCTGCAATCATCATCTTTACTATCATACGTTCTCCAAAGATGGGCAAACGCTGATCTCTGAATCAGGTAACCTTTAATCCATAAGCATGCAGCATGCTAAGCGACTGAGACTTGGTAACAGACAGCCTGACAACAGGGCCAAACAACGGGACAGAGAGTGCTAGGTGAGGGATGGAACGGGCAGGTTGAAAACCAGAATGGACAGACAGCTCTTGTGTGTTGACTTCAGGACGAAGCCTGACAGACAGGGAGGAGGTGGAGGACAACAGACAGCCCTATCACTGCAGAACAGCTCGGAGCCGATGGAAGGGCAGGCAGGGGTGGAGGTGACTCACGCTGTTTGGACCGCCATGAGTGGGAAAGGCAATGTGCACATGAAAGGTGCACGGTGCGGCTGAGGGCAGACTGGCGGAGATCACAAGGGCACATCACCCAAATAGTGTAGTAGACACTGAAAGTCTCCAAGCAGTGGACATGTCAGAACCATGTGTCCATCAATATTACACATATTAAACAAAAAAAAAAAGAAAGAAAAGCACCACCACAAATGCACACTTTTACAAATGTGCATTTACCCTCTCTCTCTCACTAATGTAATCCACATGTAGTTACTAATTCTTTGTAAGCAAACAATTATTTTTGAACATGTACAATCCACATACACCCACACATGCATACTCTCTTACCCTGTACTTGCAAAGTCCTGCATACACATTTATATACTGTGCATTTCTCTCTCTCTCTCTCTCACAAATTTTATGCTGATCCCACGCAAAGTATATTAAGAGTATATCTTTGATATGCATTATGCTTAAATATTCTGGCATTTTCCCTCGCCACAGAGGACAAAGCATGCAAGGCATAGACACACTGAGGATAACTCTTCATTCTCCCAGTTCTTATAGAACAGGGGGTACTTTTTAATGGGAACGAAGAAATGCTGTCTGTGTGGCTGTCTATGTGGCTGTCTGTGTGTCTGTCTGTCCATGGTCAAAATGTGTTCCACTCGCTCCAGATAAAACTTTTGGGCCGATCTTTCTGAAGATTTGTAGGTATGTTCATTATGGGTCATGGATGATGCCCGATGTTTTATTTGACCAGAATAGCCATTATTAACAGCTGTAACAGCCCCAAATGGTTTTTCTTCTTTATGGAATATCTCTGAAAGTACTTCACCGATTTCTTATCTCAGTGACGAATACATTATGATGCATGCTTAACTGTGATGTTATTTTTTATTATGATGCATGTTTGATTGTGACTTTTTTTTACATGTGTATTGAAGATAGATCTAAACTGGGAGTAAACTTACATGCATTGCATCTTGTTTTGTTTGGTTTCTGTCAGATTTTTTATTGATAGTGAAATTTCCTACTTTCTTTACATACTTACTAACATATTACTATGTTCTTTCGATATCCAGACACGCCTCCCCATTAGGTCACTTCAGCAACTCCACATACTGTGAACGTACATTCTTATTGTGTTCAAAATACTCCTGTCCCTTCTCTCTGTTACACAATCATGTCTGTATTTCATTCATCCTGTTTTCCTTCACTCAATACCCATGTCCCTTCTCTTCCCCATGCAAACAGTTCATTCACTAAACATATCCACTTCCCCTCATCTCAATCATTATTATATGAAACACCAACACTGAGGTTCAAAACAGCTCGTCAACACACTTACTTAGGTTTCAAACCTCCATTATCTGGAAATCCTGACAGTCATTCTGAAGAATTCATCATTCAAGATCTGTTTCTTGGCTAATTTCTTACCACAAGGTATGTGAGAAGTGTTTAAAGACAAACTTAGGCTGTCATTTAAAAGTTTGTGCAAGTGTTCATATATTTTCTGAGCTCCACCTGACATGTAAATATGGTGTTACAGCAAATCATCATTGATTATAACCGAGTCAAAATGATCAGCAGTCTCCTCTCTCTTCATGATTCCTTCTGAATAAGGACACTTCATTGCTGCTGTATCCAAAACATGGATTGCAGTAGCAGCAAGTTTCTTCATGTCCTCCTGTAACAAATATTTCTAAAGTAAAAAAAAAACTAAAGTTTGAAAATTCATAGCCAGAAAATTATTCCACCAAACTTCAAGCTTTCAAGTCTAAAGACATAAGCCACAACGGATAGTGTCAGAATGTTACTCTCTTGCGAATGCATTCGGGGATATGCAAATGCTAAAGGAAATGATGTTGACTTAGTGTTTGGTGATCAATTTCCTTAAATACAGTAATCAGAGCAAAATTTTTCAATCAATCTTGGTGATGTGGTCGGCAGAGGGTTCAGGTGTATCAAATGGGACTTTCCAGAAGTACCGAACAGGTTTTTGATGTAGATGTATCGACTGGATCTTTTTTTTAAATGGTATTAAGAGAAGCGTCTTAAGAAATGGATATCAAGAGGCATATCTACGTCATGATGTCAAAGACTCTAGCAATGGTATCAACCTTTTCTTTTCTGCAAGAAAGCATCAAGGATATCAGAGAGTTCTTGGAAGGCCATATGGGACAGCAAAGATTTCTTGGAAGATTGCGTTAAAGACAATAGCAAAGAGTTTTGTAACAGTGTACTGATAGAGATATAAAGAGATCTTCATAACACTGTTGTAAATCAGGATAAAGTGAATCTGTTGAAGAGTGCATATTAATTACATGGTCATTACATAAGAAGTTTGCAAGGAAGCATTAGTTACAGCTGCCAGCAAGTGTCTTTCCAACAGCACACCAAGTAACCGTTGCATGTTTTTGTGTGTGTGTGCGTGTGTAAACAATTTGCTTAAAGAGTATACTGAAAATCATCTCGACCCAATGATACACAGCCACACACAGATTCATCCATTTCCCGTTCCAGTGACAGTCACAGCAGATGACACGCACCCCAACATCAGGTTGTTATCACATCATCCCACCAGAAGACATCCTCTATCGCTTCTGAGCCACTATCTGTTTTACCTCAATCTATGTATGACAACAATGGCCCTGTCACAGTCTGGCATCCACTCCTGAGTAGACACCACCACCAAGACCCTCAAACTAAAGTCCCTGTGAACCCCCGACACAAAGACTTTGGCCTGTTACATATGGAAGTGAACAGGTAATGAAACTGTTGTAAGAGAGCAGCATTAACCTTTTGATCATCAAAACTCTCCTACACATGTAGCATTAACCTTTAAACTATCAAGACTTTCATTCATGTAACTAACAAACAAGTGAAATCTTGACAGCATAAAACAAATTCATGGAACTGGGGATACAGCTTTCTTTTTAAAATGACAAAAGAAGAACCTGCATGTTCAAATTCTGCATGTAGCTCTGGATATAGTCTGATGTGCACATATCTGTTAGCATTTTGCTGATGTTTATGACTGAACATGATGCGCACTCAAGGATCCAAAAATCAAGCTGAAACTCAGCACGGACACATCACATCTCTTATCGTCACTTATGTTTTAATTCATTCGTCACTTGTGTTTTAATTCATTGGGTTGCTGTTGCTGATTTTGCAACCACTCAAATGAACCATGGTTTCCATACAAAGTAATTTTTTCCATACAAAGTAATTTTTTGGTACTACTCCATTCATTTATCTTAATAATCCAAACTGACAGAAAATGGCATCAATTTATCACCACAGCAGTTCTGCAGAAAGCTAAACTGTGATGAGCAACCTTCTGACGTTTTTTATCTTCATAAAAATGCTTTTGTAGTTTATGTTGAGTATCCATATATATCTGACCTCCCTATACCGGTGTGTATTCTATTGCTCAAGATCTTACATCCCCTGGTGCATACAACATCAAGTGGGGGTTAAATGGGTTACCATGAAGGCAGTGTCTAGGAGGAAAGGTATTCTGAGAGAGGTATCAGGAGCTGTGAGGATCATCTACCCATGCTTATTGAAGAGGGGCAATCGACAGGGTGGAGAAAGTGGCCAAGACAAATCTGCAGTGACTGAAGGCTAGACCACCTATTTCTAATATCAGAATCTTCCTTCAAATTCACCAGCTTGCTGTTTCCTTCAACAAAAGCCAGCATCCAAAGTCTAGAATGTTATACAGCAGAAAAACTTCACTGCCCCGTCCTCATGGCAGCTCCCCTGTTCCCCCACAAGAGGAATGGTCAGGTCTATGGTGACAGTTATGCACAGCATGCCTGAGGCATCAAGGCCAAAAATCATTAGTCACTTCCTTATCCATATTGTACCTCAAGAGACTGTACAAAGAGGTGACAAAGACATGTCCAACATGCACTATGCAACTGATGTACTTACAGAAGTAAAGGATGACAAAGGCATTGTCACTTAATTCCTCAGTTCATTTTGACTGGTCATCTAACGAAACACACTACCCAGAAAACAGAAAAAACAGATCTGCTGTACAGCTGCCAGTCATGTGGACTTCATGTGGAGGAACAAACTTTGGTGTGGAAAAGACTTAGAGAGTATCACAGAGTCGCTGTGGTAACATGGTAGCAAGCCACAATCCTTTTCAACCATGCAATCACCAGCATGCCTCCAAGATCTCTCTCTTTAATGCCAGGCTAATGCTACCTTCTAAACTGGGAAGAATGTCTGTCAACTCCTTGTATTTGAAGGTGGAGATTTTTCTCATCTTCCAGATCAACAAATTCAGCTAAGTCGGTGGAGATTTTTCTCATCTTCCAGATCAACAAATTCAGCTAAGTCAATACTTAGACGTTACAGATCCCATAATCCATGTCAGCATTAGGTGCACTGTCGAGTCACATACATGCTGCATGCAACAGCCCTGAAAATCTAAAATATTTCCTAACAGCATTATTTCACACACACACACACACACACCCCACTCTGTCACTCCCTTTTCAATATGAGACTGAGTGGAAGCAGGAACAGCAACTCTGGAATGAAGAAAACCTTTGCTGCCTTTCTGAATGCTTCACCACCTGTGGCAGCAAGAAGTGGCCATTTCCATCCCTCCTCTCCACTGTACTCTGTGGACTCCCTGCACACGCCAGACTGACATGACAGGACAGTCAAGGCAGGACACTCACCTGCTGTTCAAGTTGAGACGCTCGGTCAGGTTGCTGAGTTGGTCAGGAAGGCGTCGCTGTTTGATAAACATCTCCGACTCCACTGTCACCTCACAAAGTGAATAGTCCCTGGAAAAAATAAAGAACGTCCCCTTGAAACTCCTGAAATACAGCCCTTCCAAGGCAATCAATGACAACTGCAAAACAAGTGAAGAAAGTCTGTTTCAGACACATGCTGCTCTAGGACAGAACACAAGAGAATTGGTCAGTAATGAACCAAATCCAGACTGCCAGTGCCATCATCATCTACCACATTTCTATCAACGTCATCCTCAGCCTCAAAATCTGTTGTGTTTTATGAAAAACCGTTTCTTCCAAAGAATACACTGTGACATATGACCAATACAAAAGTCAAGTAAATGTTGGTTGTGTGTTGGCTGGTTGTGTGTCTCTTTTTGTATCCAATCCACACTACAGGCCTTGTCAGTTGCAATTCTCTGATGTTGCTTATCCCATTTCCTCTCACACACCCACTCCTTCGCTTGGCTCATTTCAGTCCTTAAATCAATGTATACGATCACATGACCATTATTCTGTAAACATTCTCTAACCTGTGTATTCTACCCATCACTTACCCAGGGTCATCCGCAACTCCGAATTCCTGTAAGGCAAACATCACCACTTCCTTGGCTGTTGTTTCCTGCACATCACCAGCATGACCATCAGCAAAAAAAAGTCTGTGTTCAGTGCTACTCTCCTAGCCAAATTCAGAATTTCACAAGAGTAATATAAAGAAGAAGTCTTATGAGGGAGATGAGGTGGATTTATAGAAAAAAAAAAACACTGTGAGAGACCACGACCAGCATAAAACTGATGAAAATTGTTTTGCTTCAAGTCTGGCAGTTGATCACAGAGTCTATCAATTTTTGGTACTTTTTTTCTTTCTTCAGATGACTGTGTCATCATCATAAAAGAAGGCAAAGTTGAGGCTATTAGTTGGAATATGAGAAAGTCATAAATGAGTAGATTCAGGAATGAAGTGCCTCTGGATAAATAGTTTGAGAACTCTGAAAGGTTGCCGGCAAGGGAAGAGAGGGTGGTGGAGGGCGCCAATAAAAAAAAAATTGGATAATGATCAATACAAGAATTTTGTACTGATGCTGCCGATGATGAAGATACAGATGTCTTGAGCAACACACATGACTCAAGCATAGCAAACCCTGTGAAATATCATATCACATAAAAAACAAACACTCGATGCCTGTACCCATTGTCAACACAGCGCAGGCCTCAAGGGTGGTACAGGACTGCTCTAAAGGCAGGTGAAGACAGTGCTTCTCTGGGTCCTCCCCAGCACCTTCGGGTGTTTTGAGCTTTTTCTTTTCTTCACATAAAAGGTCAGAAAGAGGCTTCATGCAAGAGCAAATGCAAAAGCAAAGAGTCTTAACCAAAGAGACAGGAAATGGATCAGCTTAATACAACTTTGTAGCCCCTTTTCTTCCTACACATGCACACACACACACACAGTCCCCTACTCCAACCCATTTGCCTTATTTCTGTCCCCTTTCCTCCCCCCCCCCTTCCCCCCCCCAAGAGACAACTGTATACTTTCACTGGCACTCTAGCAAAGTAACAAACAAGTATATCACCCTACACAGGTTCATTTTTATATCAGGGTAACACAAAGATCTAATTCTGTTATGAAGGGATCCTATCAGTCATGGTTTCTGGACAGTCCATTCAGTATGACCACTGTACAAGTCAGTGAGACCGGATGAAGTTCCACTCCTTGCATTGCACAGAAACCACCACAGAAAATGTGAACATCAAATGTTTATTTGTACTAACAGATGCCTGGAAGTGGAAAAGACAAGCGCAGCAGGTATGCAGACATTACTCGGAACTCAGAATTCACACACCTTTCAGCAAATGTTAGTTAAATAGAAAACAACGCTGCATTGGAAAAATACTGAAAAACATCAAACAAGAAAGAAAGACAGATGATCAAAAAGCCTTCTTTTCCCTCTCTGTTCATGCATGTTTGTTACACAAACACATCCACGTTTGCATGTGCATGTGAGCGCCTGTTGGCATGCATGCACAAACACGCAAAAGATAGTGGCTAACCTTGTGTATGAGGACGAACTTGAAGGACTGGTCAGCCCGAAACACTTTGACAACATACTGGGGGAGTTCTTCCTTTTCGTCCCACCCCTAAAGTCAAAGTGGAAAGGTCAGGATTGCTGGCGCTTCGCTGACTGAACACATTAGTGGCAGTAGAAGTGGAAAGATGTGGAGGAGGTGGAGGAAGGGCGTGAACCTTTACCACTCAGGCTCTCATCCGAATGGTTGATAGTATTTCTGCACATACAACAAATACCGTCACATACATTACTACTCTGCATGCTTCACATTAGCTTTTTACATCAAGCGTTCCTACACTCACATGGAAGATCCATTAGCAATTACAAAATAAATAAAATCGACTTACCTAAGGGGGAAGTGTACATCTGAGCACAACAGATAACCCCCAAGTAACAAATTCATGAACAGATATTGCAGTATGTAACCACAGGGGGTCTGTTTGGGACATCAAAATAATTGGATACCCTGGTGGGTGGACACCTGTAATGCATCCTGAGCCATATGGGCAAAGTCCTTCCAATTTTGACTTTGTTCACGTGCAGGAGCTGCTTTTAGCTTCCCTCCTTGTAGCTCATGTTTCCTACTGGCTCCAGCAATTAACGGTAACTCATGGAGTAAATATGCTCAGACAGCCTGTCACTTACCCATTCACCCTTACCCATTCCATCCCTTACCCATTCATTTTCGGGACAATGTTCATCTTCTCCAAAGCCTTCTTGAAGCGTGGCTTGGACCCAAAGTTGAAGAAGCCTTTGCGAACTGGTTTCTCTTGGTTGGTGGTGGTGGTGGCGGCCATGTCTGTCAGGTTGGACAGAGCAGCGTCCAGGTCAGGGACTGACAGTCGCTGTTTGGCCATGTGACCCAGAGAATTCTCATCACGCTTCACTTTCCTTGGGGTGTTCTTCTCTGCTGAACGTAGCATCTCCTTAAAATCTGCAATACACCGGTATGTCTGTGTATAAACATAACCTACTCCAGTGGAAAAAGGAAAACCAAAAAAATTCTATCCTTTTCACTGCTTACGAAAAAGGTCATAATGCCATTCCCGGCTCAAATCAAGCATACATAATAGCAAATTGTTACTTGAATGTGGATGGATGATTTTTTTTTTCTCTTTATCACTTTGAAAGCTTTGACAGAATGCAAGCATAAATCTGTGCCTGCAATGTGTTAGCATTCTTTAATCTTTAACAAAAAAAAGAAAAAGCGAAATAGACAAAACACAGCAAAATAACAGCGACCATATTAGTGAGAGGAATGGACAGAAAAAAAGGAACAAACACAGAAAGGGACGCTTTGGGGAAAGAAGAGGGGAAGGGAGGAGTGGAATATACTAACTGCCGTAGATTGCTATGGTCTGACATGGTATAGTATATGATGCCAAACAGAGGAAGGATGATGAATGGGGTCAGGGCCTGATGGGGAGGAGGGGGGGAGGAGGAGGGCAGCAATGCAGAGGTGGTGAGGTGCTGCAGACCTTGTAGATTAGATTTGAGGGATATGGAAAGGTGGGTAGACCCTCTCAGAAGCTCCAGAGCCTGGTTGTAGTAGATCTGCTGAAAAGGCTTGCCGTTCACCTCCAAGATCTGCAAAACACCAACATGACACTGATGGTCATTCATTGTCCACCCGGTTATCTAGATCCCATGTCTTCCTCCCAACGTCTCCCCCCCTCCTTTAAAATATAACATTCCCCCCCTTTTTAATACACTACAGCATTAAAGTTTAGCTGTCAAGCAAACGGTACAGGCTTTTTTAAAATCAGGATATCAAGATTCGCATGTTCATTGAATCTGACATGAAAGTACTCTGAGGACGATTGCACCACTCGCTGGCTCGCTCGCTCCCTCTCTCACACACACACACTTATGCACGTACACATGCGCGCGCACACACACACTTACACACACACACACACACACACAGGCACAGACAATAAGAAGAAAACAAAGATGAGAGAAAGCCAGGTGAAGGACAAAAAAACCACAGATGATGACCTGGTCGCCCCGTTTCAGGCCAGCCTCAGCCGCCTTGGATCCTTTATCCACTTGGTGATGAAGATGCCATGGCCCCGCTCCAGGCCCCCCAGGATGGAGAAGTGCAGGATCTCGTCCCGTGTCGTTCTGGTCAAGGTCGCTGTTCTGACCTTGGCCTTGGCGGCGCAGGCCATGTTGAGCAGACTCATCTGACCCATCATACGCTGAAACAAGACAGTAATCTCTTTGAATATTAATCCATGTTCTGCACTACAGTTGTGCAAGATTTGTGCTGAGTCCCTGGCACTTCACTGTGTGCTGCAACAATGCACAAATTTCATCTTCACTTCGAAAATTCTGACTTGACTAATACCTGTATGTTGCAACAGTGGATGTCAACATATTGTAATGTGGATTTATGCATTATCTTTATCTGCAAAAATAAACACCACTTATAAGTCTTGTAGAATTTTCAGTTATCTTTAATGTTTTGCTCAGTGCGCCAACAAGTGACACACTTAGTAAAATCTTCCAGATTTCCCCCCCACCCCCCTTCTCCGAGTTAACCAATAGTATGTTGTGTTTGCTATCGTAACTGACACACTCTGTAAAGTTTTCCGACTTATCTGGCAATATATGGTAACAATCTTAGACCCTATGTCTGTATAGGGTTTGTTGTCTTTACACAACTCAAGCATAATATAAGTTTCTTGCTTCTATGAAAATACTGCAAGCTGTAAGATAAGAACATTGTTTATTAGTTCTTCTTTGTGGTGTTCAGTCAGTTTCAGCTTAATTATCAATCACTACAGTCACACAACTTCAATTAAATAATGAAATATGATCATCTGCACCAAAAACTTCAGCACAGCTTCCAAGTAACGACTAACTCTGCTTAATCATGTGCACACATGTATAACGCACTGTCAATTTTCATACATATTTTGTAATGAATCATGTACATTATAATAATGCAAAAACAGATGCAGGAATCAATAAATTAATCAAAACAATATTCTGGCCTAGATATGAGCAAGCATAGCCTACTCTGGCAAAAGCACAGCACCTTGAAAGCCATTTCTAGTCAATATTCTCTAGCATGCTCCAGTGAAGGTGGCTGAGAATATGTTAAAGTCTGCAACTGCTTTCCTCATCTATAAAGCTGTTAAAAGTTCCACGAGAAATATATGCAACATACTCTGTGTCGACTTTTAATGGGCCATCATAATCAAATCCAAATACATTTCCATCCCCCTCCATCCTCATTGTTCCTGGAAACATGCACAATTATGATTAAGCTAAAAATGCAAACCTCAATTCCCATCTTTGGTTTTACCAGGTCAGAGGTAATATATCTGGACTGACTCATGAATGACACCACCACAAACAAGAGCCTGTGGAACGGATACCTATGATACATACTTTCCTGCAATCTAACTTGAATTTATTAACAATGACAGTGACAGACAGCACTTTGGAGTTGGCCATGAGGAGAAACATCCAACACATGACAGTGGAGTCACAGGACTGATGCCTTATCTAACACTTTGGTACCAATCCAGTTCAATGCATCCTGAAAGGCCTCGGCTTTATCCCATGTTGTGATCAAAAAAAGTGTGTGCTGGAAAAATCTTCAGGTTTCAGACAGACACCAACTTTCCAAGGTATAGCACAGCAACTGACATAGTGGTATGTACTCTGCCTGAGGATGCAACATTTAATTTCACACACACAACATACAGTGTAACATTTATCACAAATTTGTCACCTTTTCTTCCAGACACCGCACCAACTGACACAAAGATTGGCCACAGTAGCGCATCAATACTGATAATGGTGCATGTCAATATAGTACCTCATATTATGTTACTGATCTGCAAAAGAAGTAGCATCAGCACTATGCATCACATGCAAACAACCTGGCACCTACAGAAACTGGAGTAACAAAGACATTTCAGAAGCAAAAAAAAAAAAAAAAGAAACCTACACTGCCCAGTCCATGTTATACAGCACAGTACATATCAGGCGAACTTGCCTAGCATGATTCTGCTATGGTATCTAGCTTCACAAGAGTGTATCATAGAGCACTGAGGCGTCTTTTCCTGTCATAGTATTCAACCTGTCATGAAATAACCATAAGACAACAAAGTGCAAAGCAATGGTATGTCTTTCTCTGTCATAAGGATGAAATGTGACACACCATGACAAGGTGGTACAGTTATGAGGCGTGCTGTCCAATCATAGTCTGTAATATGACATAATCTGGCAAGAATTGTGATGGAGTTAGTATTTACAGTGTTTACAGGGTGAAGTGATCATGACACAACCATATAGAGTTTGTATTTACAGTGTTTACAGAGTAAAGTGATCATGAGGCAGCCGTACAACATAACTATGTGAATTAATGATAATGATGAATAAGACCACATTGTTTATAATACAAGAGTTTACATGATTATTCAGAAGGAGACATCATATTAAAAATTGTCTGTAAAGACAACAAACAACCTATGATGAAAATGTTACCTGTATGGTGCTTTTAAAGCACTGTTGTAAAGCAGGTGTTTTTGGTAATATTCCACAGCTAGACACTCATGTATATACTCTCATAGTTACAACATTGGGCACATGGTCACATGTGGACTTGACTGAAAATAATGTCACAATGTAGGCGATACACACATCGTTGTAACATAAAAAAGCGAATGGACTGTTAGCTGATATGACAATGGCATACGTTCAATGACTGAACAGTGCATAAACCACCATCATCACCCCTTATAGAGCACAGGCCATCAACAGTCTGCCACAGCCCTCTATCCTTAGCCTTCCTCTCCAGCTAGCTGCAGGTGTATCCTACCTGTCTGAAGTCTCTCTCAATGATGCCAGCTGTTTCGTGGTCAGCCTCACTTCAGTCTCCACGAGTTCAACTTCAAAGCTCTCGTCTTATGATGACAGCGCTTTTTTTTCCGACACAGAACTGAATCCACTTCTACTGTCTTCTGTTTGATCTCATCAGGATGCGTTTCTGAGAGTGTTGCTCAAATTTCCTGACCAACACTGCAGGTGTCTGTATCTCTCGGGCTGGTTGACGCCGGGGATATATTATGAAAGGAAGCGTAGAGTACAGCCCTGTCATGTAGTCTCAGACCGAAATGGAAATCCGTAGCATCATCATAATCATCCTCATTCTCATCGATCAGCATAAAAAAAAAAAAATGTCTCAAATTCTGTGGCCCTTCATGCCCTGCTCTCATGGTGACCTCAGTTTCGATGTCTCTCCACGCGTCTGTGGCCTTGGTTTGGTTCCGTCGGGGTCACCGGTATCGGCGAGTCCATGGGGGCTGTCGTTGGACGGACGTGGTGGCGCCCTCCGGAGGGAGAGCTCACTCACGCCGGCTCCGCGACTAAGCAATTATTGTCGTCAGTAGGGGGCTTAGTAGGTGGTGTCCTGCGTATGTTAGATCAGAACAGGCGCCACTGAACACCACTGAAGTGACTCGGCAGCAGTGCAGTGTCTCCTCCGGTGGGTTGCCTCCTGACGACTTAACATTGACTGCTGCCTGTGGATTGCCGGTGCAAAAAAAAGACCGATTCACACTGGCATTGAACAATTTCACATCTGTGCAGAGGATAACTTGTTCTGAGTTCCAGCGCTTCTGCGCCAAAGGACCGATGCTCTTGCTTTGCTGACTCTTGCTTTGTCTTTGTCTGTCCTGCTTGTGGAAGCACTGCCCGGACACCAGGATGTGCCAACCTCCTCAAGCCTCTCCCCTCCAGTGCAAATGGGTCAGTACTGATCGTGCTGATCTCCTGGACCTTTGTTTCATTTGTGGATGTTATAACCATTTTGTGCTGGGTGACCCTTTGCTCTGAGACCATTTCCCGCAGTGGTTCGACTACTGAATGGTATTTCCAGGTCATCTACAAAGTTTGGGTCATCCTTGGGGGTCCATGGCATCCACAGAATTCTGTTTTTCCTCTGTTCTGTTGCAGTTTTCCCCATCTACTCTGTGATCAGTTGGAAATGGGAAAGGCATAGCAAACAGCCTTGCCAGACTACAGACTACATGAAGTAACACCAGTCTGTGAACCATCCACGATGATCACTCTGCAGGTCATTCTTTCATAGAATTCACTGATTAGGTTGTCCACTTTGAATGGTATGTCATAATGTCTGGGGCTCTTTTTTCTTTTGAAATTTTTAAAGTTCAGAGGATCCTTCTATCCACACCACTGAACACCTTTTCATAGTCTACAAAACTGATGCGGGAAGAGCAACTGATTCTAACCAAAACAGATCACATATGCATTTAGTTATAATGAGTTCTTGTGAAGGTAACTGATAAACACAGTGCACACACAAAAGGTTAAACAGTTTTATCATACCATGGTTTACATTTTGTGTTCATTGACATGTCTTCCAATACACTTCAATGGTTCATTCGATACAGAAACACAGATCAGTTGCCTTCATTTGCTGGGGGAAGGACAGCTGCTGCTACACCAAGATAGATAGCAATGTTACATGGTTTTCACATTGCAAAATGTTACATGGAACCGGACCCATGTGGAATCAGGACGGCGGATACACAGTGACAGAGTGTTGTGTTACAGTGTTTCTGGATTAGTGCAGGGTACAAAAAGCGTCACACTACACCTTACCCTCAAAGTCCGTCTGTGACTACAAAGGACAGAAAGGAGTGTGTGACTGTTAGTGCCTAACACATCATCAAACAGGTGGCGCCTTTCGGCTTGCTGTGCTCAATCTCACATCCATTTGCCATATACAAGACAGTGTCTTTCTTTCTAAACCCACTTCATGTTATCGACTGAATTCCTGCATGTTAGATTCACAGTATTTCTGACATTTCATATACACCATTCTACTTAGCTATCTGTCATGTACGTTTCCCAACCCCACATGATATGATCTTTCAACTTGTGTATTTCTGGATTTTGTCCATCTTGACTTATTTCACATCATACTTCCACATCTAACCTACCTCAATGCCCCATACACAAAAACTCTTCCGTATCATCTTTCATCTTCAGCTGTCAATGTCCATCTTGCTACACTGCCATACTGCAGCTACCTCATATTAACTCCAATTCATTTTTCTCCAAAACACATCTTTTCATGAACAATCACCACCATCTTTCATCTCTTTATACAAACCCCTTTTGTTCTGTCAGAATAATCCATCCCGCTGCTCCCCTCCCCTCCCCTTCATCTTTGTCCAACACCTGATCTCCCATCTCCTTGCCACACCATCCATCCACTCACATAGCAATGTCAGGAGCATGACTGTTGACCAATCCGCTAAACACCAAAATGTAAACATCTCCACTTGAGACACAACTGCTACATCAGTAAGGGCTTTTTTGCTTGGGCACACACACACACACACACACACACACACACACACACACACAACACACACACACACACACACACACACACACACATTCATACTGACATGCATGAAGATGAGTTCATGCAAACACTTTCACACAAGATGTACAGAGCTCTTCAACAGAAATATGAATACAAGTTCATAGCATAACCTGATTTTGCTACCAAACATGTAAGTTTTTATCAATGGCCACCATGATTAAGCTGCTCTTCATCAGCTGTTTATAATGAAACTACCACTCAAAGAAGCCTATGTCCACAAGCTCACAAATGCAAAATAGCCCATAATTACACTAATCTCTTTTAACAGTATAGCCATACTAGCTAAATCAGGAGACTCAGTAAATAATAATACACTTTGAGCAATGTTATTTGTATCACACTTTCTATATGCTTAGTCTGTGCTGTTGATGTCATAAATTAATCTTGTAGATGACAGTTTGATGTTAATGTGCAAGTTCTTAACCTGTCGCTCTATTGTTACATGATCTTTTGTATGATAATGCAATCTTCTGACTAAAAACTTTGATGTTATTGTGAAATTTTGTATGTGGCACTTGAGTGTTACAGTGCAGTTTTTTTAAATGACACTGGTGTAACTGTGCAATCTTGAGTCCAACAACTGCAGTCAATGTGACTCTGGATATGGCATTATCATGAAATCTTGCAGAGTTATCATAAAATAATGTTTGATACTTCAATGTTATCATGAGATCTATCTTACACATATCAGTCACTTTACTGTTCACATAAAATCTTTCTGATATTTCTATGCTATTTTACAATCCAAAACATTTCACTTTGCATAATTTGATGCAGCATAATATCTTGTGTCTAACATTAATTTTACTGTTTCCTAGCTTTCATCAAGAAACTAATCTTCCATCTAACAACTCATCTGAGTTCCATTATGGAACAGAAAAAATACTAAATCATTTTTTTCTTTTCAGTTTCGTTCCTTGAGTGAGAGTATGAGTCTGATGATAAATAATGAATGTTATGATTCTGTTAACAGTGGAGTGAAATGTGCGCAACACCTCTCAACATGAAACAGCACCGTAGTTCAGGGCGGATCAGCTACAAAGTCATCAAGGCATGCGTTGTTTTTCTATCTCTTTGCGGTTGTCCGACAGAAAGAGCACTGAACATGACAGATCATTGCAGATTTATGTAGTGTTCAGTGAGCTGACATAAAGAGGTGCAATGGATTAGATCAGTACATGTTGATGTTCAACTGATAAGTAGTGCATTGGATCAGATCAATTTCATGTTGATCTGCTTTTCAGTTAAGCTGCCACAATTGTGTGCAAAAGATCAGATTGATGTGGTTGATGTGGATGTGATGTGACAAGGTTCCAAATATTTTATGATATTACAATTTAACGACTTGAAAAGACCTTCTCACATTTCACAGGGATCTATAACGGAACTGTTCAAACATAAACTGAGGATTACTTCAGTGACAAAAAATTGTCTTCATGAGTTTTACAGAATGATCTTTAAAATATATGCATCTGCATCTTCAGAGTTTCTACAACTGTGTCAATCAATACCGATGAAAAGCGACATGTAGTATCCGACATTAAAGCCTGGAACTTACCTCTCTTTCCAGCAAGCACTCAAAGTGTTCAAGGAATTCACACATGGCCGGATCAGTCTCAAAGTCATTGAAGTGGTTGTTGACCCAAAAGAGAACAACACGTGTCACCTGCCATAAGCAACAGAAGTTATCTTACTTCACATGGCATGGGCACAATGTGTGAGAGCAAATGTGGTGTGTGCAGGAAGGTGTATGAGTGTGTACGCTTAAGCTTGCGCATATGCAGACATATTTATGTGTGATAGTTTGCACTTGTGTTTGCAGTGGATGACCTTCTATGCCATTTCCAACAAAACAATCGTTTACACTTCATATAAATGGCAGGACCGACTTTAAGAGTCAAAGACATGAGGAGTATTTTAACATTTTTCAGCCTGAGTGGAGACCCAAGATTTCAGAACGTGTGTGTCAGCATGTGTCAGGAACTGTCAAACCAGCGCAGCAGGCAACAGGCAAAATGTTAAAAGAGAAACAGTCAAAGGGGGATGGGGTGAATGGGTGAAGGGATGGGTGAACTGAAGGCAAAAAGTGTAACAACAGTTAAATATCTAGGTATCTACCTTTGGTGACAACGCCCATACAGATTCCCCCAACAAAGTCCAAAGGAGCCTATGGCTAATGAGACAGTCCCATTACCTTTGGCCTGTAGTTGGGGTCGTCGAACCAGTGGAGCAGGTGGTTGGCCAGATGCAGAGGTGAGGCCAGGAAGGTGCGGTAGGACAACAGTAAATCCTCCACATAGGTAGGGGTCGATGGCCGAGTGATCCTCAACCAGGTGCTGCATCAGACGTTCTGCTGTGCCCTGTGGAAAAGATCGTTTAATCTAGACGCACATGCCAAGTTGAATGCGCAAGAGTGATTTGTTTCTTTTGATGTCAACAGTTTTCATCCAAGGAGGTGAACACAGCGCAGACTTCCAAGGGTGGTGCAGGATAGCTCCCTGCTGGTTTGTTTGGCAGTTGAGGACAGTACTCTGGGTCCTACCCGCACCTTAAGATGTATCTTTTTCTTCTTTTTTTTTTTCATCCATGGTCAGATTCCGAGTCCAAAAGAAGAAATGACTACTGTTTTCATGTGATGATTCTGTAGTGTTCCCGTAGTTGTACTCTGTGAGTTAACTCATTGAGTGCCTTTAAGCCGTCAGCTGACGCCATAGTAAAAATGTACTTCCAGTGCCTATGGGCCGTCCACTGACGTCATGCATTTTTCTTGAATTTTCATTCGTTACTATTCCTATCAAAGGACTGAAATAGAGTGTGCGTAGTAAGCCTTATATGTCTGCAGTATTAAAATGATATGCAAATGACCACACGTGAGGGGAAAGACCATTTTTCCTCATCACTGACTGGATGACCAGCCAGCGCTTTGTCTCGCTTGCAAAGATGGCGGCGCAACCTTCGACGAGCGTAGCGACCAAATCAACGTACTTACACAGCTGAGCGGGCTCTGCTAATCATTTTTGACAAAGATAATAATCTTTTATTCAGCGACTCACTCGAGCATGAAGGTGAGATGATGATAGTGATGGAATTGCCGACCATATTCGTCAGTTATTGAGTCGTGCTGTGCGATCTCAAGAGTGTGTTCAGCTGACTGGTTACCAACGTCGAACGAGCTAGCCTAGTGTGTACTCTGCACTGTGTGCGAGTGGCCAGCGACGTGTTAGTCAGTCGCGAGAGGGGAGCGCGGCCTGCTCGCGGCATGACACGGGCAGCAGGAAAGGTAGGGGAAGAGGAGGAGTGAAAGAGAGGGTTGAAGTCCAGCAAGGGGGCGTGGTGGGGGGAGGGGGGCGTGGTTCGTGAACTGACCTGTCTGCATGAGGTGTGAGCGTCTGGATAGACTTCTAGACTGTTTTACTTTCATTTACAGGTGTAGTGTGACAATACAAACTTTATTTTCAACTTTTTTGCTTTGTGTTCTTTTTTGGATGTGAAGCTGTAGTGGTAAATACATATGTTTTTGATTGTGCAAAAAAAATCTATCCAAATCTAAATGCCTAAATATTTTTTATGATCAAAATTAAAACAAAAGAAGCCCAGATTCAAAATCTCCATTCAATTTCCTTCAAAAATCATATATATTTCATTTTTATATCTTTTGTAGTTTCTGAGCTAGAATTTTTTGTTAATTATTACCCCCAAATCATTAGATTTCCCTGGTAATATTTTCAGGCAGTGAACAGGTTAAGCTGGTTCTGAAAGTCACAGGACAGTCTTTATGGTTGCCACCTTAATAACATTTGTATGTCGCTTAGATCTGTGATCTGGTCAAACAATGAAAAACTGCAAAAAGTTTTATACCTAAATAAACCAAAAGCCAACTCCAAAACAGCTATGCTAACTTTGCTTCTAGGTAAACAGAACGTGCACATAGGAACTAATCTAGAATTTCTAATAACTCCAGAATTTCTAACATTTCTGTCATCTGTGATGCATGTTACAGGGGTGGGACTCTCCATAAAGGAAAAAAAGAGGGAACAGTCTTGGGGGGTCCATGGGCATGCCCCCTGGAATATTTTAGGTTGCTACATTCAATTCTGTGCAGTCTGGTGCATTTTGAGACTGAAATAAACAAATTTTAAAGGAAAAAAGCCTTTTTTTTTTTTTAAAACAAAAAAAGCTATAAAAATCCACTATACTTACCATCTTTCACAACTTGGACAAAGTGTAGATGAGGGGAGTTCCTATTCAACCTAATGGCACACACAATTAATGCAAGATGTCCAGCTCCCAAGCGTGGAGCTGGACATCTTGCATTAATTTTGTGTGCCATTAGGTGAATTTTTGTTTTACTTTGTTTTTACTCATGGTTTTCATTTCAGGTGTGAATGGTCTCTTCACCTTCAATGAATTTTGTGATAAAAGATTGCATTTTTTCTGTCTACTATATTTGTTTTGTTTGTTCGTTTGTTTTTACTGAAAATCTGCTAACTGCAGTTCTCATTTTGCTTCCCTGCATCCGAGAGACTCACAGACAGATGTGTATAATCAGTTGCAGTATTTATAGCCCAACCAGAGGGGGGTGGGGGGGGAGGGGGGATAGGCCTACCGGGTACAGTAGTGTTGGATGTCCGCTGATCCAGAGCTGTCTAGTGCTTGTTGCTTTTAATGTGATCCCCCAAAGCACCTTTTCCGCGTAAACTGTAATTTATTTGCACTTGGCAAAGATTGCAGTAAGCAGGGCCACAGGCATTAAGTCTGGCTATGAACTGGCCTATCACTTCATCATCATCCACCTTACTCTCCAACCAGTCCCACTTCCACTTGTTCTTCAAAGAACTGTCGCAGGAAACATTTTCTCCGTGTGAAACGATGTCTCTTCGACGTGTCGCCATTTTGAAACCCGGCAAAATTTTCAAACCCGAGAAAGTTACCAAGTTAACTGCGAATCCAAGCCGTTTAAGAATTTCAAATAGTTTGTGGATAAATGACACCCGATGTTTTTGAAGACATGAATCACAGATCACTCCCACGAAACTGACATGCTGTTACGCGGAATGAACAAGGATCTACTGTGGAAATCCGTGGATCCGAGGAAAAATCCCGCCCCTGATGTTATGTACAATAATGTGTATCTCTTCCCTTCTACTTTAAGTTCCTTTGGCTTTGCTCTGCCTGGCGCTTTTTGAGATACATCTGGGTGGAGTAGAAAGGGTGAGGAGGTGAGTCAATTGTCAGGACAACATTAGAACTTGGAATCAACAGAAAATTAATCACGAATCATATCAACAACACTGACGCATTTTCCATTCTGAGGAGTGACACAGTTACACCAATACACATAGCACCCCAAAAAGCACTAAACAGGACAGTGAGGAGAGAGAAGCACTGGTAAGCTACATACCCTGATGACAATGTGACCTCTTCTGTTTCCTCCATCCAGCTCTCTGTGCTCTGTCACCATGACAACTTCTCCCTCCTCCTCATGCTTGCGGGTATTCTCCTCTCCCTAAAATCACCACCAACCACATTCATCAGGTCACTCACTCCTTGGGGTTGACAACCATCACCAATCACAACAACGTCACAATCCCAAGTGTGCTGATGAAGATACTGGGCCTATAAAGATTCCTACCACAGCTTAAACTCTCTTGGGTATTTGGGACAGCGTCAATCTTTGCATCATAAAATAATGGGCCGAAAATTTACTCTACTGAATGCCTTCAATGTGTCAACCCATATAAAAGGTTATAAAGCCTTAAAAAAAACCTCTCTCAAATAAGTAGATAACAGAAAAAAGCAGTTTTCTATTTGATATACCTAGGCGCTTTACAAAAAAAAAAAAAAAAATCACTGACATACTTCTTGTGAGCAACTTAGTCTATCACAGTTCTATACATAGAATATGTACATGGATTTCCTGGACAGGTGTTTAAATAACAGAGAGAGGGCAAGCAAGACAGCACAGCAGAGATAAGGGTGAAGGTTGCCTTACCTGGTGCAGGATACGGTAGTAATCTTGCTGAGCGATGCACACAAACTGGCAATCATCCATCATCGTCTGCATCACTCCTTTGTGGTACAGCTTCTCCATTGTTGGGGTGATCCCAAAACTGTCAAACAAATGCATACTGTGCATATACACCTAATGCCCATCTTATAACATATCTATCTTTCCCCAAATGTTTGTGTTGCAACTTCACTCTCAATTGTCAGATAAGTGCATCCACACATTATAATCATCTAGAACAACCCCCGTTCTTTCCAAATTCTTCTCAATGTTCAGATGATGTGTGGATGCACCCTGATCCATGGAGGCAGAGCCTGGTACAACTTTAGTGTCTGTGGCCATCCACTTAATATAAACAGCTACTCAACGTCTCTGCCTTGCTCCTCTCATGCTCCTATTCCATGGTGACCAGGCCAAGGCCCAGACAAATAACACAGTAGCTTATCACTTACATATGTACATAAGAAAAATAACCATTTATGAAAATATACACCTTACATTTGTGTGTGACCACAAAGACCTCACTACTCCATGTGTTAAGTTTGATGTATGAGCCTGCTTGTCTGCCATGTAACTGGTCAGTACAGTAATGTCTCTAAGCAGTTTTGTGTTGTGTTATCCATCTTCCATACCATATCTTCCATATCAGTCCAGTTTTTGTGTGTAGGTAGTGGTATAACCACAAGGCGAGAAAAAATTATTCACAAACACAACTCATTCATGCAGATCAAAGTGCAATCACTCAATTTTTTTTCTGCAAATCTGGTGGGATCTGACATACAGTCTTTTCTTTTTCAATTCTTCTCTCCATTACGTACAACTTTTATGACCACAAAAAAAAAAAAAAAAGTCACAAAATGTTCACACTGTTTCCTAGTGACCTGTATGATCACCAGGACCTCACAAAACCTATCAAGTCTTTTCAGCTGATGAATCTGACCATCTGGCATAAAAATGATATGTAATATAACGTTGAAACACATTGTAATGCCTGTATATCCTCTAATTCACTAACACAGGTGGGTTTTTTCAGATAAATTCAGATGGGTCAGCACTGAGGTATAAAATATGAATTACATATTTTAGTAACACCTTCATCCATACATTTTTGCTGAAAAAAAAGTCATTCTGTCACATATGGTTGTGTCTTCTTGTTGCCATCCAATTCTTTCCCCAGAACATGGTGGTCTGATGAACAAGAAGCAAAAAATAAAAGCAGGTGTCAAAAACTTTCACATGCTCCTTCATGATGGGTGAAGGCCTACATACAGAAAAACTAGACCTAAGTTGGATGCAGCAGTATTCAGAGGCACCTCCTATTTTCCCATTTTCCATCCCCCCCCTCCCCCCCCCCTACCACCCCCCTACCTGACCTAATCCTCTGGACGTGCTTCCACTCTGAAAGCTGATGAAAGCACCATCTACATGCACCACGTCCCCTCCCTGTTTCTTGCAGTGCCTTCCCCCACCTGTCATTCACAGCAGTCTGTAGAAGACCCACCATACATGTACACCACCTCCCTCCCTTCTCCCCCACCTGTCTCCCATATCCCTGCCCCCCCACCTGTCTCCTATCTGCAGTTTGTAGAAGTCACCATACATGTACACCACCTCCCCTCCCCATCTCCCTGCCCCCACCTGTCTCCCATCTGCAGTCTGTAGAAGACACCACACATGTACACCACCTCCCCCTCCCCATCTCAGTCTCCCCACACATATCCTTGCTCTCACCTGCCTCCCATCTGCAGTCTGTAGAAGACACACACATGTACACCACCTCCCCCACCTCCCCATCTCCACCATATCCCTGCCCCCACCTGTCTCCCCCATCTGCAGTCTGTAGAAGATACCATATACATATACACCACCTCCTCCCCATCTCCCCCCATCTCCCTGCCCCCACCTGTCTCCCATCTGCAGAATACACACCATACCCTCCCCATGTACACCCCTGCCCCCACCTGTCCCCTGCAGTCTGTAGAAGACCCATACATATCCCCTGCCCCCACCTGCCCCCACCTGTCTCCCATCTGCAGTCTGTAGAAGACACTATACATATACATCCTCCCCTCCCCATCTCCCCCCATATCCCTGCCCCCCCACCTGTCTCCCATCTGCAGTCTGTGGCGTGCTCCCTCGGGATGCACCACTTCCACCTCTCCGTTCAGAACCACCGACCAGAGTCCAGCTCCTCCCCATCCTTCATCACCACCGTCCCTTCATGTGGCACCACCGCAAACACCATCACCGCACACAGCGCGTGGCGCGTCATCTGGGTCATGTTAGCAAAAGCCTGCACACACACCGTCGATGCAGAGTCATTAACATGGCACAAACCAGCACTACACATCAATGTCTGTTTGTAATGCTGTGTGGTTTATTTTCATTAAAAACTCAGCACTACACCTAACTGGCTGTGCTATATCATAGCTCTGTGCTGCTCTAAGACACATCCTACATTTTACATGAGTACAAATGCGTTCATCAATACTACATGGTACATCATGTCAAGCTTTAGGACAACACGTATGCAACTGTACATACATTATGGCCACATGGCATAACATGACATGGCAGTTCTACCAACAAATGCTAGCACATCCAACACCACTTAACAGTACACACAGTATGGTCTGCCTTACATGAAACCTTACAGGATTTTCAAATTTCATTTGTCAACCAATCATGATTTATAAATTCTTAAGACAATTGATGGAACACTCATATCTATAACATCACCAGCTGCATCCTCAGCTTCCTTCAATCTAAAGAAACGCTCTGTTACCATTGAGGAAAGAGCCTACAGAACCCTAGTACAACCAGTGCTCTGAATATGTGCTGACAGTATAAACCTCTACACAGCCAAAAACATCCACAACATCAAAGAAGAGCAGCTGCCTGGTGGATGGTGAAGCACCCCTGTCACACATTAAGGGTAGGTGATATCTTCACCCACCAACACCGGACCCCAATGAAAGGCCGCAGATGTTCCACAGTCTGTTTTTCTTTTTAAAAGGTGCATCAATATTCCTTTCAAGCCATCTTTAAACCTACTTCCAAAACCAAACAAAACCAAAAAAATCACATTCCCACCATTTATTTACCTTCCTCCTTTCCGAATGCAAGATCAGCCAGAGAAAGAACTCATCCTTTCTACATACCATCAGTGAATGGAATGGTCTCCCACCTGCTGCAGTGTCATCATCCCAGTGGAAGGCTTCAAATCCCTAGCCCCTCCCCTCTCCACCCTTAGCCTATCCAGTCATTTCCATCTCTCCCTCCTCCCTACCCACTCCCACTAACACCTGTACATGCGTTATACATATGCATACATCATGACACAGCCCTGTACCTTTACAGACATTATTGTTTTGTAGTGTTTGACGTTCCAGCAGTAAGTACAAACATTCGTGCAAACCTCATACATACATATAGAGGAATCTTCTAAATGTTTGTCAACTGTCCATGAATGTTGGAACAGCTGACTATTCAGGCCAGGGAAGTTCACTTTGTATTCTTTAAAATCTACACACGAAGGCTCAGTACTGAATGATTCCAAACTCATCCATATTTCCAAAGAATGATTGAAAATGGAATTAAGTAAATCTGCAGCTTGGTTTCCATGGCCTTCAGGACTGAAGCAATGAAATTCATGTACAAGTACTAACATAACTCCAACAACGACCAGAATATACTGTGGTCAAGTGGTCAGACTGAGCAACTTTTTTTCCCCAACCGATTCCCTTAAAATCTTGCACATTGTTACCAACATTCTTCTTAAGTAAACAAACAGCCAGCCATCATAATGTGGCATCTTGAAACACACACCTGATCAAAACACACAAACACCTGTGCATACATTATCCCTGTGTGTTGTGTCAGAATATGTAATACAGCATATAACTATTGACTAGCATGTGTGCATGCCAAACTGCTCAATGTCATGTGTTTGTGTTCAAGCATGCGAGATGTAAAGGTGAGGACCCAGGACTGACCCTGAAATGTTGCATGAAGTCCATGAGAATTTCAATGTCATCATCCGTGCGTTCCGAAGGGTCTTTCTCCAAGCAGTCCCGCACTGCATCCCTAATAGGGGAATGACTGAAACAGAGTACAACAGAGCAGTTCATTTATTCCCCTACTCAGATCATGTGCCATGGAACTTTAACCCATGCGGAACACCACTCAAACAAACCTCTGTCATTCCCCAATACAATGTTCACATACAGCTAGACACGTTTAGGCCCACTTCTCTGTCATTCTTGCATAGGGCGCTCACACAGAACTATGAAGTCTTCTGACTCAAACAGTGTGTGAAAAGAGTGAAAACTTTCTCTCTCTCTCTCTCTTTCTTCTCTCTCTCTCTATTCCCTAATACAGTGTCCATTCGACCTCTAATATCTTCTGATCCAAATGGTCTCTAACAGATCTTTCTCTCATTCCCCAATACAGAGTGCACAATGATTCAGGACATCTTCTGAACCAAACAGTAGCAAACAAATATTTCTATTATGTCTTGATACACCATTTTTCGGTAAAACCTGGAGGCATTTTATGATCTAAAGACTGTAATACAACTCTGTTTGTAGCTTCATTTCCTTTACTCTTCTGTTTTTTCTCCCCTCCCCTGCCTCCCCCTACCCCCCCCCCCCTCTCTCTCATCTTGAAATTTGTAACATCTTTTACTTTCATTAACAGCCAAAAAAACATGCTTCTCTGCTCTCAAAAAAAAAAAAAAAAGGAAAAAATCACCATAATGTCCATCTCTATCACTACCATCTGCACTACACAGCCAGCACAAACTTCTTAAACAAGCCACTCACTCACAGCACTCAGTACGCTAATCCTGTCATAAGTACCCATCATCATCTCATCACTATCTCCCTTCTTCTCCTCTCACCTCTCTGTGGAATCGGCGTAGCCCTCTTCATCATCCGAGTCAACCAAACTCTCCACCAGCCCACTCAGCTCGGCCTCAGGGTTGTCGGATCATCCAGTGATGACTGCATCATGTCGGAGCCGGAGTAAGCACTGGAGGTGTCGCTGGCCCGAGAGCTACGCTTCACGTGATGCTCACTGCGCAAGAAGGGCTCTCGAAGCAACAGTCCTGCTGCTGCCCCGCCATCTAATGGTAGCTGTTAGCACAGAGTCATTCCCACCATCATCATCACCAACTTTTCTTTGAAAAATCAAATCGTCTGTTTTCTATGATGCAAACCAAAAACGACATGAAGTCCCTAACAATGCTACCTTATTCTTATAATAGATTCTCAATCACACATCCTGATCTCCTTCATTACTTCAGAGTGCAAAAAGAGAAATTTGTTTTCCAGAATACAGATTTACTGCGAAAGGTAACACAACACCTGTTCTCCGTGAACAGGGACTCCTGGTAGAACATAATTTTTTTACTTTTCTTCCATAAGCAGAGACTCACAGCCGTAGGTATTCTGTCTGTTCTGTGTGACCAGGGACTCACTACAGAAGGTGTCATTTCATCTGTTCTCCTTGAACAGGGACTGAAGGTGGAATATAACATTCTACGTGTTCTCCGTGAACATGAACTCATGATGCAACTAGCATTTGACCTTTTCTCTGTGAACAGGGACCCATGGCAAAAAGTAATGAGTTACCTGCCCTTAATAAACAAGGACATATGGCAAGAAGTAATATGTCACCAAGTCTCTATAAACAGAACTTATGAAAAAAAATGTTCAAATCACCTGTTTCCCCAACAGTAACAACTTAAAACCAAATGGTAACATGTCTCTTGTTTTCCATGAACAGGGACTCTTGGCAAAAATGTTAAAATCACCTGTTGTCCATGCACAAGAACACCTGGTAAACAGTTGAGGAGATGTGCACTTAGCATTCAGTACTGCAGTAATAGAGATTCAAAGAACTTGGGTTACATGAAAAACAGCCCATTGCTGTTGCCAGTGCATGAGGATTCAAAGAGCTAAAGGGAAAGGTAAACTTTTCCCACTGTTTACTAAAATATGAATTAACAGATTTTAACCTTTTAACAACAATTTTATGTGTGTGTAAAATTTCCTTAACCATGAACTTTACAAAGCATCAAACAAAAATTTGAAATCAGTTACTTAAGAAAAAATCGTAAAAAAAAAAAAAAAAAAAAAAAAACCCCCCAAACCGTGACAACAAAACCACACTAAATTCTGAATAAAAAATCTAAAACTGGAAGTTGTTTGCTGTGAATGTATCTGTTTTTGTGCTGATTGTGAATACAGCCAACCACTCAAGTCATTTACACACCTTTAAAAAAAACATCCATCCACAACTGCAAAACTCACTGGTCTTCTAATTCATTGTCACTAACCTCTGAAGCAAGTGCTAGTGCATCTGTCTAGTCTATGCACTTTGTGAGCCACTGTTATCAAAATCACCTGCTACTGGGCTGCTAAACTGTCCACAATCCCGTTGAATGGGCAGACAATCATCACTGTTCTCTCAGTGTCACACATGGTACAAGACCCAAAACACAGTGGTTTTGTTGTTGTTTCAAACTTTTTTTTTTTTTAGAGGCGAATCAAAGAAGACTCACAATGGCTGTTTTTTTGCAATCATTTCTGTCCTAAAATAGTGCTTTTCAACATTCAAAGCTTCCCAGATACCACATATGGAAATGAAATGTAGGATCAATCATGAGGGACTGATGGGAGGTTGAGAGGTGTATAGCGGATATGCAGAAATGGGCAGATCGTCAATTTAAAGGTTAAGGGAAAAAATAATTGCTCCTCAGACCTGGGCAGCGAACGGAAATTCACAAATGTTGTGGGAAATGGGAAAAAATGTACAATTCTACAAACATTCACAAACTTTGTTGGAATGAGGAAGATGAGGGAAAAAGAGGGAGGTAAGATGGAAGGAAATCAGGTAACTCTTCTGATATAAACTGCTTGTAGCTGAATCTCCTAAGTCTGAACAAGGACAGGATTCAAAAACACAGGGCAGAACTCACCTGTTCAATGCCACTATCAGAATTCATCCTGTGCATATCACTACCAAGGTCATGCTGGATTTCATGGTCAGGTGCTAGCAAGCGGTCAAGGTTGGCTGAATTAAGGTTTCTGTGGGAATGTCCTCCCTTCTGTGCCTGCACATCAGGGTAGTCGATCTGCAAGACAGACAGGAAATCAAACAATGTCATGAACAATCAGACCTCAATACAGTGGCATGCATACAAGTACATACCACAAGAGGTGAGAGAAAGACGGTCGAGGAGACAAAAAAAATGAGCGAAATTACAACAACAAAAAAAGAAAGACAAGGACAGGGTAGGGGAGGGGGTTGATGGAATGGGGGTAAGACTTATGGGGGGCAGGGTGCAAGAGAGAGAAAGTGAGAGAGAGAGAGAGAGAGAGAGAGAGAGAGAGAGAGAGAGAGACACACACACACACACACACACACACACACACACACACACACACACATATGCATGCATGCACGCACGCACGCTCACACACACACACAGCCACAGGTTTTTTTTTTTTAAAAAAAACATACATGGTGAACAACAGGAGAGACGTTTTAACTCACAGCGGTTATTTCTTAGCATTTCACAGCTGAACTCTCACCAGTTACTGGTGAGAGTGAGAGGGAGAGACAAAGAGAGAGACAGAGAGAGAGAGTGAGACAAAGAGAATGAGAGAGAGAGAGAGAAGTAAAAGAGAGAAATGAATGGGAGGGAGTTGGGAGAGAAAGAAAGAGGAAAAGCAAGAGACAGACAGACAGAGACAGAGATGCGGACAGTGACAGAGAAACTGAGACAAAGATGGAGAAAGAGAGAGAGACAGAGAGAGAGACAGATAGAGGGAGGAGGAAGAGAGGTAGAGGGACAGAGAGAGAGAGAGAGAAGAAAAAGAGAGAGAGAAGAGAGAAAATACAGGATGGGATATACAGACAGAGACAGATTAAAAGACAATATGAACTACAGAAAACAAGTTCAAACTTACAGCTATCATTTCAGAGGGTTCCAGAGTCAGACACTCACTGGTTCTGCGTGCACATCCCTGACTGCGCTTGCCAAAACTGCAACCGAAACACACAAACTTGTAATGTCTACTGTGTAATAATGAATTCCTCTGTCAGTGACTGTAAAAATCACGCAACAGCCAGAAAAAAAAACCCTGGATCAAGACAAATGACATAATAAACTAGAAATCCAATATTTGATTTTTCAAAACTCTTGAAAACCTTGAAACCGGGCAAACCACAAGACAAACTTTGACAGGGCATGTGGCAGTAAAACAAACTGCTAAAAGGCATAAAGTGAAAGGGAAAACTGTCACAAAAACAATGCAATGGGACAAAGAAAAACAAGACAAAGTATACATGGTCATAACTTTTAACACAAGATAAAAAGTATACAAGGACATACTTTTGGCAAGACAAACAAAAACATTTCAACAGAACATGCAGCAACATGCATTGCGACTTGACATGCAGTAACAGGGCAAACTTCAACAGAGCAAGCAGCAGCACGGCATACTGGAACAGAATACACAGACATGGCAAGCAGCAACAAAGCATACTGCAAGATGGCAAAGAGCAACAGAGCAATCAGCAACAGGACAAAGTGCAAGAGAGCAATCAGCAACAGGACAAAATGCAAGTAGCAATCAGCAGAGCAATCAGCAGCAGGAGCAATCAGCAAGACAAAGCAAGACCACCACCAACAGGACATACTGCAACAAGGCAAAGATCAACAGGACAACTAAAACAGGACAAACATCAATAGCACAAATAAAAAAAAGGGTAAAGAAATTCTCAGCACACAAAATGAATGTTCATACCCCCTAGTAAAATTCTTAACGTTTTTCATATTTCTATAGATAATTTGAAAGAGGGAGTTCCTACTCAAACAATGGCCCTTTTCTTAACCCCCTCTGCCCAAATATGGCAATAACGCAACTGCAAAGCTCAGCACTAATGCTGCATTTCTCGAACCAGCTCAAGTGATACAACAGTAAGATTATTAACTCTTTCTTTCAGGAAAAAAGAGAAAATACATCACAGGTTCTAAACCAAAATCATTTCACTTTACTTTACACACAGAAATGAAAGGAGGGATTTAGAAATGATGAGGTTACAAGGATCTACAGAGAGATTGTCAAGTCAAATCAACAGGCACTGGGTCATGCTGAATTCAGGAACATTGAATGGGTCATACAATGTTTTGTATTATTCCATCATGTGTGTTGGCAATCACATAGGTGCTAACCAATTTGGAGTCTCCAGGCTTCTTGTCCTTACAGCCAGCCATGCATTTCCTAATATTCCATCAAACAACAGATCTAATGTACTCAACAAATGCAACAGAATATTAACTTTTTGGTTAAGAGAAATCAGCTCTGATGGACGAGAGTTGAAAGTGCATGATTCAACAACCAATCACAAATCAATGACCCAAAAGTTACGCTCTACTGGAGTCCAGAATGTATAAATCAATTCTGTGATAAGCATTGTCCACTGGCAAGGTAAAGTGTAAGTTTCCAACTAACAGGCTAAGAAAACTCTTGCCAATTTTTCTTTTTTACCTGTGTAAACTGATTTTATCAGTGAATAAACAATGATGAGGCTCAACAACAGGCATAATGTATTGATTTTCCAGTTATGATATACATGCAGACTATGCCTTTGCCATCATTATCACCATTTCAAAACAAACAAAAAACACACACACAAAATATTGTTGAACTTTACTCCTAGCTGATTGTACAACCCCCCTAT
>JADBJO010000044.1:900000-930000 GCA_016801955.1 Conus betulinus | reverse complement strand
TTGTTCCATGAAGACAGAGACATCTGAGAGCTCTTTCAATCCCACTCCCATCCACACACCTCATACAGACTGACTGACAGACTTGTAGGCAAACATGTTTGCAGAGGAAGAGGCTTGCGCTTTAGGGGGTTGGATGTCCAGTTATGTGCTTCATAAACATGAGAGGGAAAACATTCTGGAGTGTGTGTTTGTGGAGGGGAAAGCTGAGATGAAGAAGAGCCAGATGAACAGAGAAAGAGACAGAGAGAGAGGATGGGGGTACCATGGAAAGAAATGAGAAACAAAAGCATCAATGCATGTGCTCAAGTGTGTGTGCGTGTGTGTGTGTGTGTGTGTGTGTGTGTGTGTGTGTGTGTGTGTGTGTGTGTGCGCGCGCGCGTATATGTTGTGAGCGTGTGTGTGTGTGTGTGTGTGTGTGTGTGTGTGTGTGTGTGTGTGTGTGTGTGTGTGTGTGTGTGTGCGCGCGCGCGCGCGCGCATGCATGTGTATGTGTGTGCATGTGCACGCATTTGTGTGCACACATGATTGTACATCTGTACATGTGTGTGCGTGTGTTGTATGTGTACACGTGTTTGAAAGCGTATGTGCATGCTTGTGTTAGAAAAGTGTTTTTGCAAGTATTCATTTGCAGGTGAACTGATGCGTGCATGCGTGCGTGCGTGCGTGCGTGCGTGCGTGGGTGTGGGTGTTTGTGCACCTGCGTGCCTGTGTGCCTATGTGTGTGTTTGTTTGTGTGAGTGTGAGTGTGTGTGTGTGTGTGTGTGTGCATGCGCGTGTGTGTGTGCGTGTGTGTGGTGTGTGTGTTGTGTGCAAGTGTGTGTGTTTGTTTGTGTATAAATGTCTATGTCTGTGTGCCTGTATATATGAAAGTAGTGGTGTGTGCATATGTGTGTATGTGGCTGCGTGTGTGTATGTATGTGTGCTTGTGAGTGTTAATAAGTGTGTGAGAGTGCATGCACATGTTCGAGAGAATATGCCTGTATCTGGTGTGCACATACATAAGTACATGCTGTATCTGTGTCCATTCATGTACAATTAAAAGACATGTATGCGTTCCATGCAGTGCAGTTTGACTTTGCATTCATGTCCTTCTTCATGCAACAGGAGACAGTGTACTGTCCCTGTGAGCAACAAATGGAATCCAACAGACAAGTGAGAGAGATGACCACACCTGTTGTCGCTAGGGGGCTGCTCCGCACATGTGGCAACACTGCTCTCCAGCACACACTGCACAAGCTGTGACATCAGATCCACCTTGTCCACTGACATGCAGCCGGTCACAGTGTCTTGGATCACGGTCACATCCCTCCTGCAACGTTTTCTCACTGGTCACTTTGTCCATCCCATGACTGTCACTGCCACAATCACTGCCGTCCTCATCCACAGCGAGAGGTGGGTCGATTTGTGTTTCATCAGGAAACTTCCCCTGTCCTTCTGTCTGCTGGACTGTTTCCTTCCATACTCTTGTCACCATCGTCATGGTGATGCATGTATGTGTGCCCCATACACTGTGTGTTCCCTAGCTGTTCTTGGGACAGTTTGTGGGCAGCAGTCAGCAGATCACCCAAAGACTTACTCCTCTGCGGGGGGTCTTAGTCCTCCCTCACCTGAGCAACTCACACAGGCATGCGAATGCCTCGGCCTTCTGTGGGCAGAACTGCCCAGAGAGCTGAAGAGGATCAATCCACTCTCCCTGCAGCAGCAATCCCCCTGTGAGGTCAGCTGGCTGAGCATGTCCCTGTGTTTTAACCCCTTGTGTCCTGCACGGGCAGGTGGAGTCCACATCTGCGTGTCTGTGCCCGGCATGGGCATGATGACAGTGCCGGGAAGAAGTGCCGCACAACGGGCACCCGATGATGGAGGCCAACGGCTCACTGTCACTACTGCCAATAACACAGAACAACATGGCCGCCAATCACTGTCAGCATGGCATCACAAGCCACTTGATGGGAGACACACATTCCACTTCAGGTCTTTGAATTTCAACTGATGCACAATAAGTCTGCTACAGGATCTCTTCATACAACTACATTTCTGCTGCTGCTGATGAATTGTCTTAAAATGTGCCGCTCCACACCAGAGGAAATTTCATGTTGTTTCTTGCAGCAAAAAATACTACATGTAGAAGAGTCTGGTGGAGAAGAACAGCTTGGTCTTGATTCTTGCAGAAGATCATGAACTGGACAGTTTAAGATCACAGACACTGAAGATAAAACGACGAGTTTGGGAATCAATGGGCATCATAGTTTGTTCTGAGGAGTTGTGGACGTAGAGAAAAACAGCAGGGAGGAAATCTTCTCTCAATCTTTCACCACACCCCCAAACTCCACTGTGAGTACAACACCTCTCGCTGATCACAGAAAGACAAGTGGAAGGCCATTTACATGAAGCTGGAAGTGCTGCAATCAGTCAAGGGACCTCTTGGCGTTCCTTCCCTCCTTTAATACCCACCCACCCCCCCCCCCTTTCTATTTAAATCTGTTATGACAATTATGATGTGCTTCTCTCAGTGCTTATTTAAAGTCAAATATGATCTGAATGACTATATTCATTCACCCCCCATCCCCTCTACAATCACAAACTGAAAAGTTAAAGCCTTGCAAGGGAATGGTTACCTTTCAGTAATATCAGCATGTTGATCAGTTCAATTATATATTCATGGAAAATGTTCAAACTCATACATTTTCTAAGAAACTGTTCAGCCTTTTCGCCCACATGACTGCCGGTTTTTGGGGTCAAAACCTCAGTATACAGGAACAGCAGGCAGAACAGAGCCCTTCAGACATTCACCAGTTTTTCAAACATAATCTACTTATGTATCTGCATTCTCCTCTCAAAGCACCATGACCTGACAGCACATGCACACATTTACTAGCAGACACGATGCGCACATGGACATGCATGCATATGCACCACCTTTCACACACTCAGTTACATGCACACAAATCACTGCCAGCAGTGGCAATGCTCCCGAATCCAAGTGCACCTCCTGTGGGGCGACAGCACAGCACTGAACGCCGTGACTGACAGAACTCACC
The DNA here is from genome assembly GCA_016801955.1 of Conus betulinus. NCBI lineage: Eukaryota > Metazoa > Mollusca > Gastropoda > Neogastropoda > Conidae > Conus > Conus betulinus. The sequence continues at coordinate 926,962 of JADBJO010000044.1, read as the reverse complement.
AATGGCACAGCAACAGATCCCGACACTTTTCTGACATCATCCCCACACTGAGAACTGTGAACTTTCAACACAGGATATCCACGCTGATAAATCAAACTCACAGTCCTGCTACTCATGCAAGAACTCTGTTTATGCCACAACTGTTAAATGTCACAGCATTGACCTCCCATTTTCCTGGCTTCACACAGGATGCCTGGGGTTCTAACAGCTATTCTCTGTTTCTCCTTGCGGCTTCTCTTACTTTTTCTTCAAGATCTTACATCAATTAGCTAAACAGACAAGCTAAACAAACCTAGAATTACACTCTTCCCAGTATGAGACTTTTGCTGAAAGCTTTTCTAGTACAGAGAGAAGTGATGATAACAGACGCAGTTTAACTGCTGCCAATGACTGCATCAGGACTGGAGTAAACAGTGAAACCTGTTGCCGCTACTGCTGCTGCTGCTGCTGTGTGAACCATGAGGGGGCCATCTGTGTCATGTACAAACACATCAAAGAGTGATTAAAGCTGGTCCGTGTGAGAAATTTTCCAGTGTATAGATAACAACACAGTGTTGCTTTTAGTCTCACTACTGTGGAGCTTGTGTTTTAACAATGACTGTTTTATGTTTACTAATTCTTTGTATAGTACTCTATATCGTTTGGAATAAAGATGTTTTAGGGTGGAAAAAACTGCAACGTTTATTAGTTAAGTTCAAGCTCATCCTCATATCCACCATCCCCATTTATCCCCAACCCCTCCTTCTCTCCTTCACCTCACACAGACAGTTCTTCAGCAATCTGGTGTCAATTAATTCATATACCATACTGTATCTACAATAGGAAAATAATAAAATTATGGCCTTAGGTGTCCATAAAAAAAGCATAATAAAACAACAAAAAAAACTGGCCTTCATCTGCGTGCTGCACATTGACGTCATCACGCCTTACAACTCCCCTCCCAACCTGTCACCTGCCTCCTCACCCAAGCCCCCCCCCCCCCCCCCCCCCCCCCCCCCCCCCCCCACCCAGTAGCAACTTGGCTCCAGCTCCAACAGCTGCTGAGTGGGAAGTTGTACGTCGCTGATAAACACAAAGCTGGGATTCCAGTGGCAAAAGATGACCACACAAAAAAAGACCATACAAAAAAGACCATGTGCCTAGTGCACCATCCAACAATATATATATATATATATGTTGTGTAAACATTATGCTGATAGCAAACAGTTCAAATAGTCCATATTTCCGTGATAACCTTATACATTTATCATTTATTCTCTGAGCAAATTTTAGGAATGCTATGGAAATGGCACAAAATCTCTCTCCTTGGATCAAGTTCTTTAATACCACTTTTCTATCATTTACATGAGTGTTGATTACCAAATGATGAATTGTTTCAAACATAAACCTTTTGTAAGCAAAAAGGTGTAGTGGTTAGCTACATACACTGAAGACTGGAAAAATCACAGGTCAGATTCAAATCCCTGCTGGACAACATACACTGGAGACTGGAAAAATCACAGGTCAGGTTCAAATCCCTGCAGGACAACTATCATTGTGCAACTTTCTCGGCCTTGTCTTACTACAGAGTCTCAAACATGAACACAGGAAATCACATACCACTCGTCCATTTCTAGGATTTATCTCTAACAACCTTGTTCAAATTCCCTGCACTACAGACACTTGTCTGAATCTCCTAGGCCTGGCATACATTATGAAAGAAAATATTTGATACAGACCTGTAACATAGCCTCAAACCTTCCCAAAATGGAATACCATTGCATTGTTCTCTTCATTATCACTGATAAGGGATAAGGGAAAAAATGTGTCATTTTTCATAAGTCATTCATACATTACCATCATTTCATGTCATGATCATCTTAATCATCACAAGAATGGACCTTGTGATGCTACTGTGCTCAGTGCATCAGAGTCAATTATCCTTAAATCTTATGACTGTCTATGCATAACTTTCAAGAAACCTACATCAAAACTTTGCTGGCAATCTATGCGGGAAAAATGTTGAAGTACCTTACAGCCTGACTGTGCCATAACACATTAGTACACATACGTATAAACTGACAACTACTATCCCAACCATACCTACCCTTCCCTGTGATACCTGCACAATGTACCTTGACTACCAAGTTGTCAGAGTCCCAAGTGCACTGTTTACAGTTATGTATATCATCCTTTGTAGGTTACCGGCATGCTCTATTGTGTACAGCTCTCACATGTGGCACACTGTGAGCACTGAACAGACACTCAGAGAATAGTACTCCAAGGACACAATACACAAGCCAGATAGCCAGCCACATGGTGACAGAGGTAGGTGTATTCTCTAACACGCATGTGATGACACTATAAAAGTACAAAACAATTGTCTCAAGGAACTTAACAGCGCAATATAGTACCCCACTTCATAACTCAAAGAGCCTTAGTTTGGCAACAGTGCCCTCCCATCATGGCTCCCTGTGATCGCACTATGATTACCACTCTTCAGCACCCACTTGACAGCTCAGAGAATACCAACACAATTCTGGACACTTTCTATAGATCCAACCACAACTCAGATGACCACACAACTGTCAGCAATGACCCCCCACACTTCACTGCTCAGAAGACCGCCCAGCTGTGATCACTGAGCACACAGCAAACCAGAGCTGTCTCAGACAGACAGGTGGAGGGGTTGGGGGGAGGGATGATGACTGGGGGTGTGGAATGGGGCATTGGAGGGGGGTGGGTGGGGAGGAGGGGGCAGGTAAAATCCCTGACCAGTGGCGTTCAGTGATGCATGCTGAAGGCAGCAAGGAGGGCGACTCTCTCACCTGCCCTAACCTGCCTGCCTGCACCTAGTCAAGGTCACAGGGTGGACAGGGCTCCTCTTCCCCTTTACACAGGGCAGGTGGCTGGCCCTCCACCACAGCACTGTCCACCACACCGCACAGCCATTCACAGCGCGCTCTTCAAATAGTCTGAACAGGTTTCATGTGTGCACGAGGAAGAGGAGAGAGAAGCGGGAGAGGACAGTGGGGACGGGGGGTGGGGGGCAGAATCGATGGATGTGACGAATCGACAAATAAATGGTTAAAAAGGTTATGTTCCCACTGCCTACAGCCATAGGGCAGTCAGCTGTCAGAGATTCACTGTGTGTCAAGGGCACAGAACGCTGGGGAGTGATGCTCATCCCTCTCCTTCTGCCACCTTTAGCCTTTCCTGAACTGAATCAGGTACCCAGTAAAGGTTTTCAAGCTGGAGAAAAATCCAACCCTGCAAGTGGTAAAGCTAATGACCGTCCCCTCTGCAGGCACATGCTCTAACCACATCTGACCACAAGACATCAGTGCTAACTCAGTTGACATGAATGTGTCATAGAGGAAGCCTCACCTTGGCTTGAGGCAGCTTTCCATTTTTGTGTAGTGTTCTTATCTTATGTCACCTGCATTAATGACAGAAAGGGAAATCCAGATGCTGGCACTTCAAAAAACACATACAGGAAATGTCTACTACCCGTGCAGAGTACTTCAACCCTTTGTGTGCGGCACTAGCAAATGTGTATCGCTGGTAAGGAAGCCCAACATGTGTCACTTGCCACTGGTTCCTTTATGTTTAAGATCATGCTGCACCTCACACTTCTCTCCAACAGGCTAACACCCAGCCGGCCCCCAGACCCTTAGCTCCAAATGAGAATCTACCTAACTGAAGACATCAGTTGACTTAATCCTACTTTTGAAAGGTCCTAGATCACAAAACATACCTAAATTCATTTGATTCTGAACAAAAGGTAAAAAAAGTTTGCATCTGTACAACAGCTTCACCTCTGCTTAAAGCCAGCAACAAGAATCAAATTTGATCATGAGACCATGTGAAAGTTACTGATTTTCTAAAAAAAAAAAAAACTGCCTTTGGTTCCTGATTATACATTTTCTAGAAATACTGCTTACTGGGTTTCTCATTCAGGAAATGCATATTTAATATAAGCCTACATAAATTATTACCAAACCCAGCCAGTTCACATGGAATGAGGGAGATAGAGAGACCAGACGGGCAGAGCCACCTATAAACACAGTCCACCAAATGACAAGAAATGCGAAACCATTCTCAAGTCACCCCAAATAAAGAAGCCAGCCTTGGCCTCTTCAGGCCTGCTTCAATGATGGAGTGCCCCCTCTCTGAATCACAAATGTTTTCAATGCAGTCTACCCTCAAGATTCAGAGTCCAAATCACTTTCAATCCACCAGGGGGACAGGCAGTCACAACTGCTATTCCTAAACAAAAAGCCAATGTAAAGTCACAATCACTGACTGTTGGGGGGAGGGGGGGGAGGGGGGGGGGGGAAAGAAAGCAATAACAAAAACTTTTGCTTGCATCCACTAAATCACTGCAAACAGTCCTGCCTGACAACACTGGACCACAATCGCAGAAACTATAAATACTAACTCAGTGATTCACTATCACCAACTGTGACCAAAGTGGTCAGGACCAACAACTTCCCACCTATATGTACGAAGACGGCCTGTCATCCGAGTTCATCCCCATGCCTGGCATCCACTTCTAACACGCCCACAGACCTGTGATAAGGCTCCACGTACTGCACTGTAACCACTTGGCACGGGTTAGAGACCATCACTGTATTTATCAGCATTTCACCCGATCAACTTACACAGAGCACACCTCAGACCACTAAAGTCTATCACAACCGCTTTGTATCCTCTTACGCATGACCAACATTTTGGTATGTCACGAAACAAATTACGTCACACACACGTGGCGAGCGAGCGTCACGAGTGTGGGCATCAAGGGAGTGCACTGCAAAATAACATCTGCAGTTTGCTGCGGGTGGTTTTGTTTTCGTCCTCCCTTGGTATGGTGCCATTTCTAAAGAGCAGTTTCAAAGTGTTGCTCTGACTGAATGTGGATGCTATTCTTCTCTCTCTTTACTCTCTTCATCAACACAGCCTGCGGGTATCATGTTCTCTTAAACTTATATTTTCAATAGCCATTCTTCCTCTCTTCCCTCCCTATACATCTAAACATACACTCTGCCTCCTCTTCAAAAGCAACATTATTTCAACAGATGAAACCAAGATAAAACCAAAGTAACTGATGTCACAATCCAATGAACTAATGTTCACTAGTCATTCATCAATCTTTACCACATGCTGTTCCTCTAGAATAACAGGCATTGGCTGATACCAATGCAGTCTACTTTACCTCAGACTGTCCCTCCCCCCCCCCCCCCTCTCATTTATGATTAGTACTGCCAAGAACCTTTCTTCTAAACTCAATGCCATTGTACCGGAGTTTCAACAGCAAATCCTTGCTGACAGGCCCAAGTTATAACTTCAGCAGAACCTACAATGTTTGTTTATACACACAAATTTCAATCTGTGGGAAACAACACAGACCATTAGCTTCACCATTCAACAAACATAATTCTTTCCCCTACACAGAGAGGAACTGACGTTTTTTTCTCCTATGATAGTGCAGTTTTGTGACAGTGAATGGGCGACTTGTCAAGATGTCAGTTTTCATTCTGAGGGGCCATCAAACTTATGACAGGCGAATGATCTAAACAACTCTCTTTTTTTAATGACCGATTCTGAACAACCTTTTTATGACTATGGAAACATTACTTTCATGGAAACGATTAAATTCTTCCCAGTGCACTTGCCGGAGAGCAGAAACATTCAAAGGCTAAAATATATGTACCTTTCAAACTGTTTTCATTTCAGAACTTAGTGATACAGTTCAATAACACCACCACCAAAGCAACAGAAATATTAAAGTATTCATGACAAATTGATTTGAAAATCTTAAAAGTAAACATTTCAGCATTTAAATTACTGTGTAGATAGCTTTTATGCCTTTTGCAAGTTTGTTGAATTTTGATATGATGATAAGCCTATTTCTAGTACACTGTTACTGACTTTAGAATATTCATTTTAAGTTTGAAGCCACGCTCAAATCAGATGAATCGTGATTTCTTGGCATCTTTTAACTTCCTCTTCTCTCTCTCTCTCTCTCTCTCTCTCTCTCACACACACACACACACACACACACACACACACACACACACACACACACACACACATATATGCATGCACGGACACAGACACAAAGACACACACACACACACCACAGCTTTTTTTTTTCTTTCTTGAAAAGATGGGGAATTGGGGGGAAGAATGGTTGACTGGTGGACCCCCCTGTGACACTGTCCCTTCACCAGTATGACCATCTGCCATGTGCATGTGTGTGTGTGTGGGGGGGGGGGGGGGGGGGGGAACAATAGGAGAAAGGGGAATGATGGGACAGCACGTTAGGGGTCACAGTATGGTCATAAAAAGAAATGAAACCTCGATCTCCTTCCCCCCCCCCCCCCCATCCCCCTCACCAATTCCTCCCTTCCTCCCTGTCTCCTTAACCATGTACTGGATCCACTATGACAGTCACCAGATCCCCTGACATGTGCATCATAATCCTGTCAAGTGGACGCGAGTTATGACAGTGCTGCAATGTGTCTGCTGGCAGTCTTGGATGTTGTTGTTGGCGGAGTGAATGGGCTCACTGACAATAACAAGCTGACTGCTGTAATTTCTGTGTAGGACTGAAAGAGCACTGGTCTGACGAACCCATGTGAAGACAGCCGCTGACAACTGAGCTTTGAAACAATTCATAAGACTTGTACTGCTACGCCCTGGATCCATGTATGAGGGCCAAGTAACACTGGACACCATGAAGTTTGTGTAAGGAGTGAACAGACGCTGGGCCACCTTGAAACATGACACTGTCACATCTTGGGAGGGGGGGGGGCAATGTGCTGATAGGAACGTTTAAGAGAGCCCTAACACCACAAGGTTAACTTGTCCATGACAGTGAAAGATAGACATAGTTGATACTACCACCCCACAGTAACCTTGTGATCTGACTGACAGTGACACGGACCGCCTGGCATCGACAAAGTCTCTGGTTTTGCTCCACTGATGTGTGTCAGTTTTGCACCATCTCAACACACCCAGTCCCACCCCACCCACCACACCCTCCTCCATCCCTCTCTAAAAGGATCTGAATGTGTGCATGCGTGTGCGCGCGCGCACACACACACACACACACACACACACACACTTTCTCTGTATCTCTCTCTTTTTGCTGCCTTTCAATTTCATATGTTCCTCCTCACTCTTCACCCCCAAACTCTCTCAAACTAGAGGGTAAAGGTGGAGGTGGGGGGGGGGGGGGGGGGGGGGGTGGCGGCAAGAGAGAGAAGGGGAGAGAAAGAGAGAGATTAAACAATGTTTTGACCACTTTACCATATTGTTAATCCCCCACACCAAGTGGTGGTGTCAAAGAGAAAGGAAGCCAAAGCACAGCCTGAGAATACAAACAGTTCAGCCATTGCAATAACCCCCACAGACTTCTCTCTCTCTCTCTCTCTCTCTCTCTCTCTCTCTCTCTCTCTCTCTCACACACACACACACACACACACACACACACACTGGGGGGCTATGGGGGAGGAGACCGGTTTTGGAAGCCATCCCAATGGCTCTTCAGCTGAAACCAAAGGGTCGACCCTGGGGGCACTGCCAAGGCTCTCTCCAGCAGAACAGCAGCCTTCCTCAAGCTCCACCCCCCTCCCAAAGCTCCCTGTCTCCTTTACCTCTCCTCTCCTCCTCTCCCAAACCAATGTAGAGTTTTAGCCTTTTGCATGGAATGAAGTCAACACAGTCCAGATATCTACATACATCATAAGCTTGGTAAACAAAGGATCAGTATCGCAATTCTCTCTCCTTCCCAAACTTCCATCCAAAAACTCTGTGTGTGTGTGTGTGTGTGTGTGTGTGTGTTTGAGTGTGTGTGTGTGCATGCATGCATATATGTGTGTAAGTGTGTATGTAAGAGAAAGAGTGCGTGTGTGCATATGTGTGTGTGTGTGTGTGTGTGTGTGTGTGTGTGTGTGTGTGTGTGTGTGTGCGTGTGTGCATGCACATACACATGTGTATGCATGCTTGTGAGCATGTGCATATGTGATGAACTATTTTTCATATCTACCTTCGCATCCACTTTGTAACTTCTTTTCATGTGGATATGTATAATCATTTTAAAACAGAACAAACAATTCCTTCAGCATTCCTTTCCATGAAATGTACATCAAAAAGTTTAAGAAAGATACGAACAAAGTAATAAAAAAAAAAAAAAAAAAAAAAAAAAAAAGGAAGGCAAGACAGAAAGATCCACAGGCAAGAAAAAAATATAGAAGAAAGATGCAAAGACAAGTAAAGGAAGAACGAAGGATGGGAAAAGAAAAGCTAAATAGCATCATTTAAGAAAATGCAAATACCTCTCACAGTGAGAAAGAGACTAAATGAAAAGACATCTTTGCATTCACACTGTTTCACAATATATAACATATGTGAATAACAAAAAATTTCTGCCACAACAAAGAAAAAAGAGAGATTTGAAACAATGCTCCTTTTAATCAGTAATAACCATCTTCAAAGTGCAGCGGGGGGCCAGAGTTGAAACAACGCTCCTTTCTATGAGCAATAACAACTGCCAAGTGCAGCAGGGGGGGACGGGAGAGTTGAAACAATGCTCCTTTCTATCAGTGATAACCATCTTCAAAGTGCAGCATGTTTCATGGAGCATGAGTTTGGATGACTGCATTTACCTGAGGCTTTTTAAGAAAATATGACTGATGGGTTATGTGACTGTGGTGATGATATGTTATTCTTTATCCTATATTCTTATGTACTTGTCTCTGACACTCTTCATTTCTGTTGTTTATCACCAACATTAATAATTGATACCAGCCTAACATTTATTCAAAAAAAGTCTCTGAGCTCTTCATTTCTGCTGTTTATCATCAACATTAATATTAATGTCAGCCTGTCATGTAGTCAAAAAAAAAAAAACTTTAATAGACTGAACTGATCGATAAAGATGTCTGTAATTGAATCAATGCAACCAAAAATGCAGGCTAACTTAAATTAAAAAAAAAAAAGGGGGGGGGGGGGGGGGCATATGGGTAAGGGGTGGAAAAAGGATGGGGAGGGGGTGGGGGGCAGTCAACACGTATCTGTAAATCAAATATATGGGGAGTCACAGCAGTTCATGCAAACAATCAAAGAAACAGAAACGGAACAAAAACGATGGGTATAAAGACAACCAGCCAAACAGTCCTTGTTCTTGGCAAGAAAAAATCAATCCAAACCAAATCTTTAAAAAAAAAAATCAAAACCAATGACAACAAAAGTAATGAATAAAGCAATTCAGAGTAATAATACCATTTTGCACCAAAATGTATCTCAGGCAAATCACCTGTGCTACACAGCAAAGGCCACCAGATGTACAGTCAGACACCACTAGTCTCTTGTGAATGGCAGGTATTCACTGCCAAAGGGTGTGCAAGGACACACTCTCATACACACACACACACACACACACACACACACACACACACACACTGTACCAAAAAATTGGTCTTCATCTGCACAAAGACGCGGCACAGCATACATGCTCAAAACCCTGGAAAATTGGTCTAACCCCGACCTTTGAGGAAGGAGGAGAAGGAACCTTCGGAATTTGGATGTCTTTCCTGCATTTCATCATCCAGGAATTATTCTATACTAATTATGTATCTGTACATAAACAGCTGATACAGTCTTTTCAAAGAAATTCATGAAAAAGGAAAGAGAGCTGAATGGGTGTGAGAGTTGGAGGATGGGAATGGCAGAGTTAGGAGTGGGAAGGGGTGTGGGTGGGGGTGGGGAGGAGGGGTGGGAATGGATACTCAATGCTGTCACTTCTATGGCCCTCATGTAAAATATTCACTTCAAGGTCTGATTCTGAGTGTTAACTTAAAGTGTAACACTACCAGTATAAGCCATTGATCAATACAAACATGTTAAAATTCGGTGAACTGACAATTCATTGGTGATTCAATGTGACAGGGCCATCTTTGGAATCTTGATAAAACAAAATCGTTCTATTGCTTGTAACGTTTCCTCCACATTCCCCTCTTCTTCTCATCACATTTCTATGTGCAACAAGTGTGTGTGTGTGTGTGTGTGTGTGGGGGGAGAGAGGGTGGGAGAGAGTAGTGGAGTGGTGGAGGGATGGGGGGAGGGGGGGAAAGAGAGGCAGACAGAGGCATTAAAAAAATGGAGACATACTCGATACTGAGACCACACAGACAAAGACAGCAGGGAATTTATTTATGACAATGGTGTATATGGGAAAAAATTCCCTTTCGCTACCACTAGCCAGTAATACCTAGTTGACTCTCATTAGTTAAAATAACAAATTTCCATAAAAACGCCATTATTTCTGTTCCTCCTAAACAGACATGTCCTTTCAAATACTGATGAAAAAAGTAACTTGCATTTTGTAAGGTCTCAAACTGTATCACCATTTAAACTCAAGAACTGAAGTAGGAAGAAAAGAAATCATACCTGGGTGAGGTAAATCACTTTGTGTGTATGCTGAAATATGAATTACACATACTTGTTGCTGATGCTCTGAGCCCCCCCCCCCCCCCCCCCCCCCCCCTCTCCTCAATCCAATGTCTGGTATCTGTATTATGTCAGGGAACTGAGCTGACATGGCATGTTTTGCCTTTTGTGATACCACTTTTTACCAGCATGCCTTAAAGATCAAGGAATGGCTGTCCCTTTTCTTTCCCTTGATAATCTCAATTCATCGCATAGATAACCATATATCTGCCTTCGCACATCTTTCCTGTGAAAGATAAACACAGGGAAAACGATTTCAGAACGTCTCCTCCACTTTCTTCAGATGGAGGAGTGGAGGGCAAGGTGTGTGGGCGGATGGGGGTTGGGGTAGGAGCAGGGGGAAGGGAGGATGAGGAGGAGACTAGGGAAATGTGGGGAGTAGGGGGGGGGGGTGGGGGTGGGGATCACAAGTCTGTGAACAGGTCATGCATTTCATTTCCATAACATCAAATAGAATGACCTAAAACAAAGATTAGTCTAGGTTTTTTCCTCATACACCGCATTCATAAACAACTTATGTGTATGAACTAGCCATCCTCCCCCATCCTTATTCCCCCCCCCCCCCCCCCCCCCCCCCCCCCCCCCCCCTTCCCTTTCCCCCCCCTGTCCATTTTTTTCCCCTCATCCTTTTTCTCTCATCTCCAGTTTTCCCCCCTCCTTCCTTCCCTTCCCTCCCTTCCTTCCCTCCTCATTCCCCTTACCCCCTCCCCTTTCTTCCTCACCCACCCTCCCTCTGGTTACACACACACACACACACACACACACACACACACACACACACACACACACACACACACACACACACACACACATCCTTTGCTTAAGAACACTTCAAAAAATCCCCCAAAGGAAAAAAAAAACCCTGGGGAGGGGGGGGGGGGGGGGGGTCAGATCCAGAGGTCAAATACAGGACCAGCTATATCCACATTTACCCTAGGAAGAAAATATATTCTACTGACATAAATGTTTTTTTTTTTTTTCCCAATCAATTCTTGAGCTTCTTTCCATCATCAGATTATCATCTCCTATGGGAGTAGACATGGATATAGGCCAGAGACCTTTAGATAAATTTTCAGTCTAAAGATCTCCAAGCTGAGCTCTCCCAGCTGACAGAAAGTGCCATGTTTTTTTATCTCTATGAACACCGTGAGTGAGGGCTTTGACTGTCTTGGTATCCTGACACTGCTTTGCTTCACCATAGGGTCACATTAAAACTGTGACAAATGCCATTCTAGCACAAAAGTGATTTGTGCCCAGTATAATGACGAGTCATCATGCCAGACTTGGAGGAGACCCAAACGCACTCTGTGGACTGGTATAAACTTAAATACAGACTGCGTTTGAATACAAACACACAGAGAGACAGAAAGTACTTATGTATTACATGGAGAGCTTACTGATTATGTCTTTAGTAGCTCTGAATAAGCTGGCCATAATACTATTCATCCATTTACAATAAGGTTTGTAAGTCACTGTTTAATTTAAATATTCTGGCTGACTTTGATAAATTCATCACCTTTCAGCAAAGAATGTCCATCACAAACTTATCTAAATATTCTACCTGACTTTGATCATAAACATCATCTTAGATGTAAATCAACTAAAACCTTATCTGATCTGACATGGGCAGAGGATGGGTGATGGAAAAACAAAGACCTCAAAATACTGCAAAGCAAACAAGTGTAAACAATATGCATGAGCATCGTATACATCACTCAAACTCGCATGCACATGTGTCCACACATACAAACAATTCACTTCTTCAACTTGCTTAAAGCCGAACTCAGGTAACATCAAAATGGGATAAAAACGTATCAGACACTGCCTATAATCCACAAAAGCTGGTTCCCATAAACACAGGATAGGCATGCAGGGAGGAGGGGGAAATGGAGAGAGAAGGGACACAGTGGGTCATGGAGGGGGAAATGGAGAGAGAAGGGACACAGTGGGTCATGGAGGGGGAAATGGAGAGAGAGAAGGGGACACAGTGGGTCATGGAGGGGGAAATGGAGAGAGAAGGGACACAGTGGGTCATGGAGGGGGAAATGGAGAGAGAAGGGACACAGTGGGTCATGGAGGGGGAAACGGAGAAAGAAGGGACACAGTGGGTCATGGAGGGGGGGGGTCATGGAACGGAGAGAGAAGGGAAGGGACACAGTGGGTCAATGGAGAGAGAGGGACACAGTGGGTCTGGAGGGGAAACGGAGAAGGGAAACGGAGGGACACAGAAGGGACACAGTGGGTCAAGTGGCAACATGCAGCTTTAAATACTTAATGCCCAAAGGATGAGAGTCCATCACATCATGAAAAAGATGGGGTGCCAAAGGGAGGAGAAGACAGGAAGGGGAGGAGTGGTTGGAGATGGTGGTAGTGGTGGTGGTGGTGGTGGGGGGGGGGTGGGTGGGGTAATGAGGTGTGTAGAAATATAAGGCGCCAAATGACAGGAGACATGCAAACAGAAGAGAAGCCCAACACTGAGAACCAACCCCAAGCAGGAGCAGCAGGGAGACAGGCTGACAGGGAAGAGCACAGAACAGGACATGAAGTCAGCACAAAGGTCACCACACCGACAGACACAGGTGAGATAATTAGCGAGCACCAAAGAAAGGTGCCAAAGCCAGGGCAAACAGCTACTGGATTTCAAACTTGTGTTGCTGATGTACAATGTGCACCAAGATGTCCTGCAGTCCACAGTGTCACTCACATGCAGCAGAGATCAAACACAGAACACAGCACCTCCAATCTTGCACTGATGAAGTATCCACCTGGAAGTGATACAACTTACAGCCAAACTCTTCTGGGTATTCTCTTGCGTTTTTCTTCTAACATATAATCTGCAGTTTTGAACATCACAGTCACAACAGTCACCAGCCGCACTTCACTCACTGAGTGCGTGGCGATGCACTTGTCAAGGCACAATGATCAATGACCCAGTATTGTGCCAAACAGGTTGTGTTAGTGTGTGTGCGATCAAGGTGTGAGTATGAATCCAGTTGCCTCTTGAGAAATGTACTCCTCTGAACTGTGTGCAGCAGCACTGTCTGGCCTTCACACTGCTTTCCACTGTCATCATGACTGTGGTGAACACTTCTCTCTCTGCCCAGCTGACACCTCTGCTCCAAGCCCTCACACTACAGATTTGTGACAGGGGTGGTAAGGAGAGGGGCAACAGGGAAGGTGAATACAGAAACACAAGATTTGAGTTGAACTCAGTTTGACTGGCTTCTTCCACATCAACACCTCCCCCTCACTCACTCCCTTTCCAACTAACTACTTACCCACTCATCTCCTCCCCCCTCCTCACTCAAGCCTCTGTTATCCTCTCAGTCTTTCAGTCTGGGTCAACACATAATTCGTAGGCCTTCATTTTGAGTTTTTCTCATCTTTTTTTCCCAGTTACACACACACACACACACACACACAAAGAAACCTCCAACATCATCAGCATCACCTAATACACTACAGTAAACTAAAGGATTTTTTATCTGCAGCATCCCCCCCCCCCCCCCCCCCCAAAGTCTCTTCCTTCTTTCCCCATGTCACTAAGCCACCTGACCCACATGGCAGTGGGAGAAAAGTGAGCCTCTAAGCCCCTGGCCTGTGGAGGCCTCCCCTGGGATCACAGACACTGTTGTGTATACATAACCTTTCTGTCACTGGGTCCCCTTCCCCCTTCACCTCACTGCTCACTCTCCCTGATCCTCCTCCCCACTCCTTCCAAACCCCCATGGCGGCAGCCCTGACTGACTCTACCCCCCCCCCCCCCCCCCCCCCCCCCCCCCCCCCTGTCTGTGTTTCTATTCAAAGAGGCGTGCACTTTAGGAGCTTGCTTGCTCTCGTGTGTGTGTGTGTGTGTGTGTGTTTTCAATCCCCTCCCACATGTTTGGACAAAGGCTGATCTCAATCATCGACTTGCGTCAATCAAAACGCATTCATCAGAACCTGTGGGCTTCTGTGGTCACCTATCATAGCATTCTCTTAAATCAGCGACAACCAGAACACCTGTTTGTGCATTTATTGTCACCTTGGCATTGACTGGGTGATCAAAAATTGAATATCCAGCATGCATAAAAACACTGTCCACTGGAATGTGATCAGTAACAGCCTCTCTGGGCAGCAGTTGTTCAGGAACCTCTACGGCCAACATGGTTATGGGATGATATGGACCAATGTGTGGGAGAATGGATTAAAAATGGGATCCAGATGACATGCCAAAAAAGCAACAAAATAATAAATGATTAAACAGAACTCGAACAATAATCATAGCTTTATTTTTAACCAGCATTTAACATCTGCTTTCCGGCTATAATCTCAAAGAGGCTAACAATGGCTTTCCTGCCACAAAGAAGAAGTGTGTTCACATACGTTGACCTTTACATGTTACACTGCTGAATCCTTTATCAGCTAAAGGCAACAGCGTCTGTGCTGACGCCTGATCTCGCATCGGATAATGTGCATGACTGTCGCAAAACAATGTCCTTAACCAATAACAGGAAAACCACTGTCAATATTTCATGAAAAAAAAAAAACTGTCTCAAAAGATGCAAAAACACTGAAACAAACTCCAAAGACAGCTCTTCACTGATGGTGAGACAGCTACCTTTTCTCATCATTTTTTTCCTCATAGGTTCTATAACAACCAAAGCCTAACCACACTTAGTAGGTTTACATGCCATCCTTATTAAGCAGAGTTATGGTCAGCCAAGAGTGATAAAAATACAAACTGAAAGAACTGATATTCACAAAGGGCATGGTACAGATAAGCTAGATAGTCAGTCTCTAAGAGATACTAAGACAGTGCAACAAAAAGGGATGAGAGAGAAGAAAGGGGCAGAGGTGGGGGAGGGGGGGGGGGGGGGGAGAAAGTGTAGGACAGAGAATGAGGATGGTATAAATCTTGGCAGGGTGGTGGGTGGATGAGGAGGGAAGGTTAATGAGGAAGTGGAGAGAGAGAAGAGAAGGAAGTGACGAAGAGAGAGAAAACTTAAGAAGGGTAGGACAGTGAATGAGGTTGAAAGAAACAGTGTAAGGATGTTGGATGGATGAAGGAGGAGGACCAATAAAGGAGAGGGGGGGGGGGGGGGGGGGGGAAAAACAAAGAATACAGAAGGGTGAATGGGCTACGAAGCCAGAAAAAATAATAGATAACTGCAAAGAAAGACACACACACACACACACACACACACACACACACACACACACACACACACACACACACACACACAGAACTGACTCTGAGTTCCAGGTTCAATTTTCAGTTTCATCGATGAGGTGCCACTGCATGCAGACAAATCCAATTTATTTTACACCATATCCGTGAAGTTTCAAGACCACACTGCACATGAATTATAATGGATGGATAAATGAAGTAATGACCCAGATGAAAGGATTTAAAACAAGAGTCCCATGGACACACATTAGCAAATCTCTACCTTGCCCATTAGCCCACACACTGGCCAGACTTTGGATACCTCTCTAGTAACATTGTTTGAGCCATTATCATAATTATATGGGTGAGTTTGAGTGTGTGTGCATGTGTGTTAGTGTGTGTGAGTGAGTGCACAGGTGGGTGGGCATAGCTCACATGACTGCTGGTGCATGTGGTATGTGCATGCATGTGCGTGTGTGCACATGTGCATATGTGTATGTGTGCGATACCTGTGGTCTTGTGTAAGCATGTTCCTGCATGTACACAAGTTTGTGTGCGTATCTGCATTAATATAATTTATGTGTGTATGTATGTGTATATATATATATGGGCATACATGCATGCAAGCGCACACAGTTGTGTTTGTGTGTGTGTGTGTGTGTGTGTGTGTGTGTGTGTGTGTGTGTGTGTGTGTGTGCATGTGTGTGCATGGAGTGTACATGCATGCGTGCATGAGTGGGTGTGTGCACCAGTGTATGTATGTGAACATGTATGGGAAAAGAGAAACAAAAAACTAAACATATTTGCATCAACAGTCAATGACACAATGATAAATGTAAAACACAACACAGAAACTGTAAAATACAACAATCTTGAAGAGCTATCCAGCACTAGCCAGTACTTTACAGTTAAATCGTTCTACAGGAACGCCCTAATGGAACTATGTATCAAAGATTCTGTGATTTCCAGTGGAAGTTTAGGACTGCACAACAGTTTCCTGCAAGTTCCCTTCTAGAAGGTAATTTGATGTAAATTAATCTGAGAGAACATTTCATATTCACTGACACTGAAATGAAATATGACTAGGCAAACCTGTTCACCACACTGACAGGTTATATTTCGGGAGAACTGTGTTTTGAAAGTGCATGTAATGTGTATGAGCTCATGCATGCATATGAGTGTGCATGCCTTTGTGTGTATGTGTGTGTGTGTGTGCGTGTGTGCGCGTGTGCGCATTGTGCATGCATGTGTGTGTGTATCTGTGTGTGTGTGTGTGTGTGTGCGCGCGTGTGTCTGTGTGTGTGTGTTCAGCCATTCTAAATGTGTGTGTGAGTCAATGCATACATGCATGGATATCAATCTGTGCCTGTGTGCATGTGTGCGTGCGTGCATGCATGCATGCATGCGTGCATGCGTGTGCCTGCGCGCAGGGGCACGCATGTATTTTCAGCTTCCCAATGACTGTGTGTATCTATGCATACATGCATGTTTTTGTATTTGTGTGTGTGTGTGTGTGTGTGTGTGTGTGTGTGTGTGTGTGTGTGTGTGAGAGAGAGAGAGAGAGAGAGAGAGAGAGAGAGAGAGAGAGAGAGAGTGTGTGTGTGTGTGTGTGTGTGTGTGTGTGTGTGTGTGTGTGTGTGTGTGTGTGTGTGTGTGTGTACAGCCTCCCCAAGGTGTGTGTGTGTTCATGCATACCTTTGTTTTTTGTATTTGTGTGTGTGCATACCACTTGATGTGACAAGAAGAGTGTCTTTCTCTCTGCAACCTCCCCCATGAGAAGTGTTGGATGTATACCTGAGTGTATGCTCTCCCTCAATCTTCCCTTTCCTTTCTTTCGATACATAAACAACATCCAAAGTACAAAACAAATTCTACATATATTATCACTTAGCAAATGGTCACCTGTTGGAAAGAAAAAAAGAAAAGACAAAGCTTTGGATAAAAAAAAACCCAACAAACAGTAACACTGTAAGCATGGTCACTCCTTATTCACATTTCAGTATTTACATACAGCCCTTCCACTTGCGAAACATGGTGTAGTGTACAATGACAACATGCAATAACTTTTTAAGTAATATGAACTCCAAACAACTCTTGTGATAACTTTTTCTTTTTCTCTTCCAGCAATGAATGGTAAGAGCTTGGGGGGAAAAGTCAGTTATAATTAGCCACGTTATGAAAGATTTTAGCGTCAAAATAAAGAAACGTCAACTGTAACAGAAAATCACAGGTAACTCTGATGCACTGGAAATGCATATATAATTCAGTTAATAATGCTGAAACTTCAAACAGAACACATGCCCACATAACGTAAAAAACACTGATACCTTCAAATGCATGTTCCACACCACTAATACCAAACCCAATCAGTTAATAACGTAAGACAGTTCAGTGGAAATAGATGCATCAATCAGCAGAGTGGCAATTCATTTTTTTTAAAAAATGAAATAAAGTAAGATGAAGGAGACTGGAGAGAGAAACAAATCAAAAGATCTCAGGGAAAACAGAGAGTGTGAGAGACACAAAAACATGAACATATTAATGTTCCTACAAAATCAGCACAACTTCATTAGACAATTACTGTACAAACGTGCAAGCATGCATACAAGCACACACACATGTATAAAGAAAACACCACAGTATCAACTATCACATGCTATTACGACAAAACAAACAGTCACTGGTAATCCTTCAACAGTTAAGAATCGCTGACATTGTTTATCAAACAACACAATTCCAATGGATACATGATGTTGACAGAATAACTTCAATAAAGTAGACGGACTACAGATATGTCAAAAAAAAACACACAACTTAAATGAACACTTGCTGTTACAACACACATTGGTCCCTGCAATAATCCCAATAAAGAAGGCCTGTGTACACAACACCACACACATACACAGTGAGGAACAACACTACACACATAAACAGTGAGGAACAACACTGCACACACACACACAGTGAGGAAACACCATACACATACACACCACACCGAGGAACAACACCACAAACATACGGACTGAGGAACATCACCACACACACACACAATGAGAAACTACACCACACACATACACACTGAGAAATACCACCACACACATACACACTGAGGAACACCACCACACACATACACAGTGAGGAACACCACCACACACATACACTGAGGAACAACACCACACACATACACACCGAGGAACAACACCACACACATACACAGTGAGGAACAACAACACCACACACATACACACTGAGAAACACCCACCACACACATACACTGAGGAACACCACCACACACACATGCACACTGAGAAACACCACCACACACACATACACACTGAGAAACACCACCACACACATACATTGAGGAACACCACCACACACATACACACTGAGAAACACCACCACACACATACACTGAGGAACAACACCACACACACATACACAGTGAGGAACACCACCACACATACACTGAGGAACACCACCACACATATACACTGAGGAACACCACCACACACATACACTGAGGAACACCACACACACACATACACAGTGAGGAACAACACCACTCACATACACAGTGAGGAAAACCACCACACACATACACTGAGGAACAACACACACACATACACTGAGGAACAAACACCACACACATACACAGTGAGGAACACCACCACACACACACACACACACTGAGAAACACCACCACACACATACACACTGAGAAACACCACCACACACATACACTGAGGAGGAACAACACCACACACATACATTGAGGAACACCACCATACACATACACACTGAGGAACACCACCATACACATACACACTGAGGAACACCACCACACACATACACACTGAGAAACACCCACCATACACATACACACTGAGGAACACCACCACACACATACACTGAGGAACAACACACACACACACATACACACTGAGGAACACCACCATACACATACACAGTCAGGAACACCACCACACACATACACACTGAGGAACACCACACACACACACACAGTGAGGAACACCACACACATACACACTGAGGAACACCACCACAAACATACACATTGAGGAACACCACCACACACATACACAGTGAGGAACACCACCACACATATACACTGAGGGACAACACCACACATATACACAGTGAAGACCACCACCACACACATACACAGTGAGGAACACCACTACACACATACACTGAGGAACAACACCATACATATACACTTGAGGAACAACGCCATACACATACACAGTGAGGAACAACACCACAAACATACACAGCAAGGTTCAATACCACACACATACACACTGAGGAGAAACACCACGCACATACACACCGAGGAACACCACCACACACATACACAGTGTAGAACACCACCACACACATCCACAGTGTAGAACACCACCACAAACATACACACACTAAGGAACACCACCACACATATACACAGTGAGGAACACCACCACACACATACACACCGAGAGGAACACCACCACACACATACACACCGAAGAGCAACACCACACACATATACAGGAATAACACCACACACATACACACCGAGAACGACACCACACACATACACACCAAGGAACAACACTACACACATACACACTGAGGAATAACAACACACACATACACAGTGAGAAACTACACCACACACACATACACAATGAGGAACAGCACCACACACACATACACTGTGAGGAACAGCACCACACACATACACTGTGAGGAACACCACCACACACATACACTGAGGAACAGCACCACACACATACACAGTGAGGAACACCCACCACACACATATACAGTGAAGAACAGCACCACACACATATACAGTGAAGAACAGCACCACACACATACACACTGAGGAACAATACCACACATATACACAATGAGGAACAATACCACACACATCCACAGTGAGGAACACCACTAAACACATACACAGTGAGGAACAATACCACACACATATACACCGAGGAACAACACTACACACGTACGCCGAGGAACACCACCACACACATACAGACTGAGGATCAAAACCACAGACATACACACTGAGGAACACCACCACACACGCACACTGTGAGGAACACTATCACACACGTACACTGCGAGGAACACCACCACACACATGCACACTGTGAGGAACACCACCACACACGCACACTGTGAGGAACACCACTACACACGCACACTGTGAGGAACACCACCACCACACACGCACACTGTGAGGAACACCACTACATGCACACTGTGAGGAACACCACCACACATGTACACGCTGAAGAACACCACCACACACATACACACTGAGGAACACCACCACGCACATACACAGTGAGGAACAATACCACACATATACCCCAAGGAACAACACTAAAGGAACAACACTAAACACATACGCCGAGGAACACCACCACACACATACAGACTGAGGATCAATACCACAGACATACACACTGAGGAACACCACCACACACGCACACACTGTGAGGAACACCACCACACACGTACTCTGTGTGAGGAACACCACCACACACGCACACTGTGAGGAACACCACCACACACGCACACTGTGAGGAACACCACCACACACGCACACTGTGAGGAACACCACCACACATGCACACTGTGAGGAACACCACCACACACGCACACACTGTGAGGACACCACCACACATGCACACTGTGAGGCACACCACCACACACGTACACACTGAGGAACACCATCACACACATACACACCGAGGAACATCACCAGTGAGGAACAGCACCACACACATACACAGAAAGGAACACCACCACACACATACACAGAAAGGAACACCACCACAAAACATACACACTGAGGAACACCACCACACACATACACTGTGAGGAACACCACCACACACATACACTGAGGAACACCACCACACACATATACAGTGAGGAACACCACCACACACATACACAGTGAGGAACACCACCACAAACATACACACTGAGGAACACCACCACACACATACACAGTGAGGAACACCACCACACACATACACTGAGGAACAACACCACACACACAGCCAGGAACATCATCACACACACACAGTGAGGAACACCACCACACACATACAGTGAGGAACAACACCATACACATGCACAGTGAGGAAAATCACCACACACATACACACACTGAGGAACACCACCACACACATGCACAGTGAGTGAGGAACACCACCACACACATACACAGAGAGGAACACCACCACACACATACACAGAGAGGAACACCACCATGCACATACACAGTGAGGAACAGCACCATACACACGAGGAACACCACCACACACATACACATGATGAACAGCATCACACACATACACACTGGGGAGCAACACTATACACCTACACAGTGAGGAACAACACGCACATACACACTGAGGAACAACACTACGCACATATACAGTGAGGAACAGCACCACACACATACACAGCGAGGTTCAATACCACACACATACACACTGAGGAACAACACCACGCACATACACACTGAGGAACACCACCACACACATACACAGTGTAGAACACCACCACAAACATACACACTGAGGAACACCACACACACATACACAGTGAGGAACACCACACACACATACACAACACACACATACAGTGAGGAGCAACACCACACACATATATACAGTGAGGAACAACACCACACACACATAAACAGTGAGGAACAACACCACACACATATATACAGTGAGGAACAACACCACACACATTCATACTGAGGAACAACACCACACACATACACACTGAAGAACAGCACCACATACATACACACTGTAACACATTGAGGAACAACACCACACACATACACACTGTAACACAGTGAGGAACAACATCACGCACAAACACACTGAAGAACAGCACCACGCACATACACACTGAAGAACAGCACCATATACATACACACTGTAACACAGTGAGGAACACCACCACACACATACACACTGTAACACAGTGAGGAACACCACACACACATACACAATGAGGAACAGCACCACACATACACAGTAAGGAAAAAACCACACACATACACACTGAGGAACACCACCACACCCTATGTATACACACTGCAACACAGTGAGGAACAATATCACACACATACAGGTCAACCACACACATAGACACTGAGGAAAAACACCACACACATGCACACTGTCACACAATGAGGAACATCACCACACACATACACAGACACTGAGAGAGGAACATCACCACACACATACACAGTGAAGACCACCACCACACACATACACACTGAGGAACAACACCACACACATACACAGTGAGGAACAACACCACACACATACACAGTGAGGAACAACACCACACACATACACAGACAGAAACACCACCACACACATACACAGTGAAGACTACCACCACACACATACACACTGTAACACAGTGAGGAACAACACCACACACATACACAACTGAGGAACACCACCACAAACATACACACTGAAGAACAGCACTCCACACATACAAACTGAGGAACACCACCACACACATACACAGATGAACAAGACATCAGCAACACTGCTAACTGACCTGCTTCGGGGCAGGAACATGGAGCCTTCAATGAAGACGGAGCCAGACAGCAGTATGTACCAGTACCAGCACCCTGCCACCTCCCCCTGACTGCAACACACATCAGTCACCTCTGACATGTCTTTCCTTTCCTTCATCACCACACTCTGCAGCTCTTTCACAACTCAACATACACCTCGAATGCACATAAGTACAAATGTGACATAGACATACCCAGAGTAACATCAGTTTCGGGTTTTGGTTCATTGTGGTCCAACTAAACCTATTGGTACAGGGTCTTTCTCAATTGGGGCTGAAGAGAAAAACAGTCCATGAATGGCACAACAAATAGTCAGGCCTCTCCAAGCTTGTTTGTTTTCTTGTCTCTACCTCAAGTTCTCAAACACCAAGGAAATCCTACCCCAATTCCACAGTTTCTTGGGACCGAACTGTTAAACCACTCCTTCATCAAGTTGTTGGGGGAGGGGCTGGAGAATGGGTTGGGTAAGAGGCAAATCACGCAGGACTTTTTTTTTTTTTTTAATGTGGATGCACTGCAGTGACCTTTCTTAAAATAAATCCTCTTGTCTTCTTCTGATGAAAGCTTGGATTGTAAGCAGTCACAAGCTCTAACTGTGAAGAGGCTTGCACTGAAGTTGAGCCACTTTTTACTATGTCGTTACGACGTGGAAAATTTAATTCCATTCCATCACCTTGCATCCTCCTTGCGTTATCACTGCATCTATCATGCACAACTTAGGATGGTGTCTTTTCAGTCTAAAAGAGATGGACTGCTACAGAGCACTGGAAAGAAGAAAAGAGAAAAGGGAAAAAGTGCAAAACAAAACAAACAAGAAAACTCATAGAAAAATGGTTTACATACCACTGAGTAAAAAAGAAAGTGGGCTGGCAAAGAAGGAACTGTGCACACAATGCTTTGTGCGACAAACAACAGGAAAATGACACAAAACAAGACATTCCAGTTTCAGTGGGAGTGGGCTTTGGAATGAGCAGCAAACTTCCATTCTGGTCAAAAGTCAACTCAAACCATGGGAAGAAGAACTAAACTACGCAACAAATGCACAGTGTATGGGGCACACGGCAGTTAACCTTTTCAGAAATGTTCTATCCTGTTCCACCTACTACTGCCATTTCTGTTTATTTGCCTCCATTCTGCTCATCAGTGGGTTTGATTCCCCCCCCCCCCTCCACCCCCCATTTGTTTGCAATACACCCCCCCCCACACACACACACACACACACACACAGACATTTATGTTGTAAAAAGTAAGTACCAGATTGTCTGGCTTCCTCAAAGCATTTTTCTACGCTTTCTTTCAAGTTTCCAAACTTGTTAGACTATTTTGAGACTGACTGAATAACGCTGTGATACGTCAATACTTCACTGCACTTCAGGAGCAGTTAACTGTGAGTATGCTTTGAAACAGTGACTGCAAATGCCATTTGGATGGCAGTGTCTGCAGTGCTTGTAAGGCTGGCTTGAGAGACTTCTATTCCATCATATCAAACAATGATAGTGACAGTAATGACTGAATGTAATTATTAACATGTGTTAATTTCACTGCAGTATTTGAAGATTGCTCTTGTAAAAACATAATGTGCAATAATAAAAAAAAAAATAAGTATAAGAAACCAATAGAATTAAGTAGTCTATAAACAAGAACAGATTATTCAAATACGCAGAAGAGGAAATGTTCAGCAGACCTTTTGCGACATCTCTATTGTGATCACTCATCCAAATGAGCATAATAAAAAATTTCAGCAGACAATTAAGACCTCTTCACAATGTAATCATGTTGTTGCAGACTATGGACTTTGATGCGATGGACATGAAGTTTAAAATTTATAGATTAACACTTATGAGTTTCTTTTTCCTTTTTGTTTTTTCTTCTATTTTTTTGTTTTTGTTGCTCTTTATCAGTTTAACTTTAAGCATGGCTGTTGAATGATACAGGTGTGTCCTAGCAGGTACTACACGATTTGCCTCATATAACGAACTTGCTGAAGACAAACTGACATTTAAAGGTTAACAGCCTAAAGCACCAAAAAATATCACTTTCGTGAGACTCTGAAGATGTACAACCTGTAGTTTCAGTTTTCTGTTGAAAGGTACACTGATTTCTGGCTAAAACAAAAAACTAACGTACTGATTCACAGTTATTTTTGCGATTATTACCTCCACAATTTGAAAATGAAATTGAAGAATGATCATAACTTCACACAGTGTTAACCAGAAAAAAGCTAGGAATTTAGGAGTTTATAACTATTCATGTTAGATTATTTGAGTGACTTGCTGAACAGTATTCTATCTTCTTTACATTGACAGTACATTTTCTCTCAGCTAAAGACATATAAGGAGGTCATAATATAAATTCATAACATCACAAGATTTTGTTTCATTTCGTAACACCTGATACAGCTAAAATGTGCACAAATACTTATTCCATGTCCTTTTGAAGGGGTATCTAGAATACATAAACAAGTCGGAAACTGAAAGGCAGCTCCTAGAATTGAAAAAAAAGAAAGAATTCTAATCATTAATTTATCTTTTTAGCCTGTCGTTCATCCAAATTCTCAGTGTCCCCATTATTTATTTACTAAAAAAAAACTCTCTTTCTTTCCAAAGCTTACCTTTACCTCAGTCTAAGACAAACAAGGAAACACATTAATCAACACAGATTTTAAAAAGTCTTTGAGTGAACGTAACTTGAAAGTACAATCAGAAATCCCCATTGTGTTCATAATTCACTTTGCCAAATCAACCATATATACTACACACTATTGTCAATTAATTCAGAAATAAATCAAAATCTCATGGTTTCTTAAAACATTAAATTTGGTGTGAATCTGACTTGCATGAGAACTTCAATAATTTTTTTTAAAGACAGTAGCTAGTCCATCCAGCAAGTAACAAAAGAAAAAAAAAAAAAAAAGAAACTTGCTAGCAGAATCACTCTACCAGGGGAAAAAAGATTGTCTAAACAATGCACAGTTTTATTTGCATCCAAGTGGACACTTAGATAGCCCTGTAGACACCCACACTCACTTGCTATCCTTTGTTGCCAAATTCAATCTAAACACAGACTGGCAAGTGAAGCATTGCACTGCCACACTTTCTGGCTACCAACAATGGGTTCAAGTGATGAGTCACCACTCATCACACTGCTGGATCACAGCTGAGTAATGGCTTAACTGTCAGAACACTGTGGGTGTGGAAGGCCAAAGATTGTTTTGCTTTAAACAAATTAAAAAGACACACTCAACACATCTGATCCATGCATGCAGTTTTTTTAGTTACACATAAAATGAATGTGGATGCAATAACTTTACAAAAAGACCAAACATGACCATTTTTTCTCCCCTCATCTGTACTGAAAGCTGGACAGAAAACCATGCATATAATACTGTTAAGAGAGCCAAGTAGGTAAGGGGGAAAGATGAAAACTGCATCATTTTCCTACTAATTCAAGTCTTGTATGCACTAACGCCAGTTTGTTCAACCACCATTCATGGTGGAAGTGATATTTACATGCATTCTTAACAAAATGGGTTCTTAACTTAATGATTACAATGGTCAACTATGGTTAGGTCTACAATATTTCATCCCTCTCTGTTTCTCCCCTAAAGCAGACTTTAAAATCTTCTGTCTGTTCTCTCTTTCTGTCTGTCTCTATGCAAGGAAAATTGCCCC
>JADBJO010000044.1:840000-897500 GCA_016801955.1 Conus betulinus | reverse complement strand
GACTCTCAATACTCTATAAAAAATATTCATATGGAGTCATACATCACACGTAATGCATGAGTGAGCTTCATCACCTTTCAAAAGATACAAGAAAGTATAATACACTATATCGAAAACAGTATAATACATGTGGCAAAAAGGTTGAAAAAAAACACAAAGAAAAAGCAAAATTAAACAAAGAAAAAGTAAAGAAAATGTTCAGGTTTTTACATTTCTGGACTTTCATCTTTATGATCTGTCCTATTCTTTCTTTTTTAAATGAAACATCTTTTTAAATTCATTTTCTTTTCCCTATTATTTTGAATTAGCATAGTTTCATACAAAAGTCTTTTTTTTTTTTTTTTTTTTTTTTTTGCAGGCAACCTGGGACCTAAAAAAAAAATATATAAAATAGGATAAAGGGTACAATTAGGCTGATAAATAATTTAACTAAACCTTTTTTATTTTGTGGCATCATTTACTGGAGAAATGGAGCACATAAGGCGGTGATTTTTTTCGTTGTCTTTTTACCCCTATGGCCAAAATCCACCTCTTCATTTTTTGGTGCTTCACACTGTCCTTCATCAGCCATCAAAAAAAAAAAAAAAAAAAAAAAAAAAAAAAAAAAAAAAAAAGAAAAAAAAAAAAGAAAAGTAATTTCCATTACTAGCTTCTTTTTTTCCCACTCTTTCTTTCTTTTTTTTTTCTCCAAACAGTCCCTTACACAAGTCTGTATGTTCTCTTATAAATTTACCTAAACCTGTATTGTCATCTGTCCTATCATCAGTCACTGAGGTGCTGTGAAAAAAATTCAACTGACAAGAAATTATCCATGAATCAATAAACAGTCTGCTATAAAATTTAGCTCTTTAAAAACAAACAAACAAACAAACAAACTGAGATTCATGATCATGATACAAAAAGATGGCATCATATAAAAATTACATCACAGAGAAAACTAAAATTAAAAAGCGTCAATTTAGCAACTTCAGTGGGCTCAGTTCAGAAGAATTAAAGACAGTCACATCCCACCCTTTCATCCCCAATGCCTGCTAACGCTTGACGACAGCAATATTAGGTTACACAGGTCATGCCTGCAAGGACCAGCCCTTTTCTTTCGTGTAACTCAATGTCAACTTTCACCACTGATTCACAATTGCATGGACTGTTGACACTATAGTTTAAATTTCACAGACAATTACAAAACACTGGACTCTATTCATATTCGCCATTTTGTGCGCTATCTTTCAGCACCATGGCCCAAAGCAAGAGTAGCACTTTGAAAACAAAAGTGAACAAGACAGTGTAATAAGAAGGGTACTGACCAGTAGACGATCTCATTGGCATCATGCCACGCATAACGCACAGTGGAGCACAGCGCTCTCAGTGCTGGCTCCCGGAGGTTGGCCAGGGCTTCCATACCATGCAGGTAGGCAAAGATCATGGTCAGGTCCTGGACAAACCGCAGTCACACATCACATATCATAATCACCACAACTTCATGACGAACAGCACCAGCAGCAACCACCACCACCAAAGCAGTGCACACTTCCGTGCTATGCAGGTTGACAAAGCTATTACCTGGTCTTCATCATCAGCAATACCTGACATGTCATCATCATCATCAAGAGTCTACATAAATTGTAAAATTTGAAGTCTGACTTCTTCATTACCAGGACATTCACTTTTCAATGCATGAGGATAACTTGAAATATTCAACAAGGCTGCATCTCTAGTTTTTAATATCCATGAAAACTCTGGGGACCCAAGATTGTTGCTGTATTCATACACTCCCATGTTAAAGAATTGGTACAGACCATCCCTGATCTAATAAAAAAAAACATACATCATCATCACCATCAGCAAGATACTTTTCCACGTCATGTAGCCAAGCAACTATCATTAACCCTACCAGTTCTGGACATAAACATCCATGCATCTACTTCATCATCAGAGTTAACTTCATCATTATGAACCGAGTATATAGCTAGTACTAGTAGACACTGAACATGACTAGGGACTTGACAAAATCATTGACCACTGACATTATCCGTTCTGTGCGATAGTTCACACATTATCAGCACCATTTGCAGTTTGTTTCTGAGTCAGTCACAAAGGGCTCTTTCACTAAGATGTTACCACAAAGAAGTCTGGTCTTAAAAAAGAAGCGAAGTCAACTACCTTCAGTAACAGGATAGTGGGAATATTTACACCTTCCATTTGCA
This sequence comes from Conus betulinus, assembly GCA_016801955.1. Classification (NCBI taxonomy): domain Eukaryota; kingdom Metazoa; phylum Mollusca; class Gastropoda; order Neogastropoda; family Conidae; genus Conus; species Conus betulinus. The sequence goes on along the minus strand of JADBJO010000044.1, from coordinate 895,296 downwards.
TATGTACAGCTTGGTCGTGTGGTGGGCACCAGCCATTCCTCTGGATTTACCACCCACACTTTACAACAATAAATGAGTTTACAAGGTGACTGATGAGTGAGTCAGGTGATGGCAGATGGAAATGGAAACAAGACTAGGGAAAAGAACTGCTAGGCGGCAAATGAAAGAACAAACAAATAACAAAACAAATGCTACACGTTACAACCTTTTGGTCTTCCTCAGGCAAGACAAACAACATGAAAGACGATAACAGGTGTATTCCTTTCACACCCAATTTGAAGAGACTGTCTGTCTGTCCCATGTTTTCACTATCTCTAACGTTGTTTGTCTGAACAGGAATCATCATCATCATCTACAATAAAATGACACATAAACATACCATTCAGTTCTTACACAAAACAAAAGTTTTACACACACACACACACACACACACACACACACACACACACACACACACACACGTCCAGTTTGCCCATCATGTTAGTGATGTCAAACTCAAAGCCATGCTTGAAACGAGGTTCTCACCTGCTCTGTACGCTGATATGGGGGCTTCTTGAGGCATTCTGTAAACTTCCTGTCCTCCTCTGACATGATGTCTGTGCACGTCACCTCCTTCCCTTGTCTTTTTTCTTCTCAGTCTCAGACCATTGGTCCCCTACTCTCTGAACCCGAGAGTGAGACAATGAATGCTACACACCCTGCGCTGCATTCTAAATGCCAACAGGAGGGGAAAAAAAAGAAAAAGAATCACTGCAAACAGTCTGCCTTAGAGTCTTATTTTCACTTTCACCATCCAAGTATTTGTAACATCTTTCAGTCCTATCACTTTCCGAAGGATAGGAATACCAGGTGATGAACCAGTACTGTACATTCCTTCATTTAATGTTCCACAGGTACCATTCTCTCAGGCACAGACAGAAGGTTACAGTGTTCCAATAACAAGAAGTAAGTAAGTTGGGCCGGAGACTGCCAACCCATGGCCATCTTGATGCTCAGTTCTGCAGGTTGCCAGGCAGTATCCAGTTTAGCAGCTCTGGAAGTACCATCTTGTGTCCAACTGTGGACAACTATCTAGCTCCACCAGCTCCAGACTGTCTTCTGTACTTTCTCCGTGATCCAGGTACTCGACATGGAATTCCTTTGATCTCTACCATCACTTTTCATATGTCTGCACATACAAACACACAAACTCATCATTTGATTCAAACACACAGACTAAATCATTTCTGCTATCAGTCTGTACAGGTATTTGATACATTTTTAATGAAGTTATGTTCAGATTAATCTAGTTTCTCATGTGGGTATTTACATAAAATTAAAGTATATACCTTATACCTTTTTTTTTCAATAAATATATAAGATCAGAAAAACTAAATAGTTTTGATCTGTGTTACACTAATCGCCTGTCCAAGTCTCGTTGATCTCAAAAGTTGATCAAACTGAAAAAAAAATTAAGTTGGAAGAAGAAGAAAGCACTATATTTGCTGGATTCCATTGACTCTAGTCTGTACTACTGTTATGACCACCTGCTGATCATTCAGTACTATATTGTTGTGCATCAGTATATGCTGATCATTCAGTACTATATTGTTGTGCATCAGTATATATATGTTCTTCTTCATTTTATGCATTTGAGAATGAACAGATGAGAAAAACAAAAATGCAGACACACTGACCGTGCAAAGGTAACTTCTTATGTCAAGTTATGAACACATTCATGAGCTGTGTTTCACACAAGCTTGGACAAAGGGTTCTTGAAAGATGTGGTAGAGATACTCTTACCGTAGGACTCTGTTTATTGTATTGTAACATGTAACATGTGCTTCAGCCAGCTTCAACCCACAGCATGCAGCTGTCTCAAAAGTGAAAGCTAGAACTAAAAATAGGCAGTCAAGTTTACTCAACTTAATATAGTTGTATCTCTCTCCAAGTGATTTGCAAAAACTTCATCACCAACATTTTGGGCATCTGTTTTTTCAGCCTGGCTGATACCATGATACACATGAAAAACACCACAATGTTCAGATCTGACAAGTCATGTAAGTTCAGAACAAAATGGAACTAATGACATCATCTTCATTGTTCCCTGTGACAAAGCCTCAAATTTTACGAGTCTTCATATGCTGCTCTTTTGGTGATTTCAGTTTCCATATTTCTCTTCCACATCCAACCACCACAAGGTGAGGTTGTGTGGGCGAGTTCCAGTTTTTGCCCAAAGAACCTATAATGGAAATATCTGCATAGTTGCGTCTGTGTCTACAAAGCCAGAGGAGGTAAAAAACCATTGTTGGTTTGGTTGTTCAATAGAAAAACTTGAGCCACTGACAGTGATGCCTCATGCATTACCACAGAGTCAATGTCTAAGTCTGAGGAAAACAGCAGTAGCAGGCCCAACATGTCATAGACAATCAACACTCTTGGCTGCTGCAGGCAAGTCAGTCTCAGTTAAAATGTAGAGTAAGACGTCAGCTGAAAACCAAGCAAAAGAAAATATGTGAGAAACCACCACAAGAACTTGCTAGAGACATTCTTTTCTGAGGAGATGAAACTTCGCAGATAATGGCTGTACTTTTAACATACACGAGTGCGTGGTGTGTGATGCGTGATGTGTGTGTGTGTGTGTGTGTGTGTGTGTGTGTGTGTGTGTGTGTGTGTGTGTGTGTGTGTGTGTGTGTGCAGGGTGTGTGTGTGTGTGGGGGGGTGCATGCACAGGGTGTGTGTGTGTGTGTGTGTGTGCATGTGTGTGTGGTGTGTGTGTGTGTGTGTGTGTGTGTGTGTGTGTGTGTGTGTGTTGTGTGTGTGTGTGTGTGTGTGTGTGTGTGTGTGTGTGTGTGTGTGTGTGTGTGTGTGTGTGTGTGTGTGTGTGTGTGTGTGCAGGTGTGTGTGTGTGTGTGTGTGTGTGTGTGTGTGTGTGTGTGTGTGTGACTGTGTGTGTGTGTGTGCATGTGTGTGTGTGTGTGTGTGTGTGTGTGTGTGTGTGTGTGTGTGTGTGTGTGTGTGTGCGCTTGCGCTAGTATGTTAAGTGTGTGACCAAGTATTTGTGTGTGTGAAACACATCTGTATGTGACAATGTGGGAGAGTGAGGGGGGCAGAAAGAGAGAGTGAGGGGGAAAGAAAGAGAGACTGACAGACAGACAGACAGAGAGTTTAAGTGATTGTGTAAATATCTTATGAATTTTGTGCACTTTCTACTTAATTTCATACACTGTGTATAACAATGGAGTAATATGCACTTAAATAAAACATAAAATATTCTTTAAAAGTATAAAATATTTTATTTTCTTTATCAACATGTGCCTTGGGTTTTCCTCAATTTGACCCACAAACACTGTGATCACTGAATCAATTTTTTTTTTTTCATAGCTGGTTAAAGTGACCCCCACAATTTGCACTAATGTATCAGAAGAGACCAGAAACTGAGCCCCTGTCTGCAGTGCACACATTTAGCACACATAACAGCAACCCACAGTGACACAGGAGTGGTCGAAGGCAAAATTTTGAAGAAATACCTTGCATATACTCAATGAAATAGACAATTATATATTTATATATTTCTTTTATTTATATTATGTTTTTTTTTTTTTTAAACAAATTCGAAAGTAAAAAAAAAAAGACTGGCGCTAAATATGGCAATGTGTTCTCACTAGGGGCAGAGCCTGAAATTTTACACAAAGAAATCTGTTGTGACAAACATTTTTTCACACAATTCAATGCAAGGTCTACAGTCAACAAATCAATCTTCATGTAATTATTCTAAAGGAGAGAATAAGTCAGAAATTCATACAATAAAACAGGGCTCAAAATACCCATCCTTTTGACTGGGACAAATAAATCTTCAGGCAGACTAATGAAATTCTCTCTCCACTTGTCAAGCACATAACCAGTGTTCGATAGTGTCAATGAAAACTGAAAGAGGGGCTGAGAAGCCAGCATAAATGCAAACCAACCATACTTCACTCTTTACTGTTTCACTTTCACATCTTCATTATCACCACTCTCATACCCTCACCCCCTTATTCTCATAACAAAATCCTACCAAAGAACTGTCTCGCTGGGGCAAATCATGGTCTATATGAATTATGTCAGCAGCATTACAAGACTTGTGCCTGGTAAGCACGAAAATGATAGGTCTACTCTCTCTTATTTTGTTTTAAATACATGTAGATAAGAAGAGGGATTTACTTTTAAATATGTGTGTGGTGAAGAGGGAAAGAGAGAGAAAAGAGGCAGAGAGCAAGACAGAGATTCTGTGAGTTTATTTCAGTCCTGGAGGGTGAGAATGGTGGAAATGAAACCAATTCCATTCTGTTCTCTTTGCTTACACATTATTGTCTTAAACACAATGCAAAACGAAACCCTAGCAAACAATAAATGATTTTACACCAATTTCCCCCTCGTAGACTTTAACCACACGTGAGCAGAACATGCTATTAATGTTTGCTGCATTGTCATTGCACTACTGGTGGTTATGTTTATTAATCATCCTTTTACTTTGGAAGGACAGGTAGATATCTGGGGAGACGTACATTTTTTTATATATAATTATATAACAGCTGAAAATTGTCTAGGAAGTTCTAGCCCTGTAAAATGTCCATATTGCATACTAATGAATCTTAAGACAAGCCCCTCGGTATGACAAATTGACTCTTAGATTGTTTACAATGAATCAAAGTTGTAACAGAACATTTTGAAATCCAGAACACAACATGAAAGAAAATTTGCCCAGGAATCAATCAGGGCTTTGAATATTTAACTAAATCATTCATAATTCATTTCTTTCTTTCATATTGTAGGAAGACGATGTCAGAACCATGTCACTCAACAGGTGTCAGAAAACACACTTACATACTAGTTCTCTGTGTGTGTGTGTGTGTGTGTGTGTGTGTGTGTGTGTGTGTGTGTGTGTGTGTGTGTGTGTGTGTGTGTGTGTGTGTGTGTGAGTGTGTGTGTCACTCTGTGTTTTTGTTCGAGTTAAAGGGTTCTCTTTATAAAAGATTTAGCAGTTGTAGGGTTCTCTTTACAAAAAGTCTTAAAACTTGAAGCCTATTTCAGCCTCTCCAAATTTCATCTGCAAAAGTCTTTGAGTATACTATTATTATGATTTATGCACTTATGCTAACACCAATATGATAATTGACTGATGGCACAGAGGCAGTAACAGAAGAAACTGGTAATGTCTGTGTATAACTTATAAGATAGCCAGCATGGCTGAAATATGACAGCAAAACAAAACAAAAAAAAAAAAAAAAATTTACAGTAGCCACAACATTTTAAAGCTTTGATAAGACTGCTTGCTTCTTCAAGTCATTCATTTTTAGGTAAGATAAGATAATGTTGCTTATAGCCCAGCCGACCGCAAAGGGCCACATCAGGGCTGTCACCACGTTAAAATCAACTCACCAGTAAAAAAAAAAAAAAAAAAAAAGCCAACTTTCACACATCTCTTTAAATGATATCTTCTAGAAACACCACCAAAAACTTTGTTAAAAATCAGTGCTCTAAACCTCTGTTTCTGCCTAGGCATTAATATGGTCCAATCTTAGTTTAAGTATGACTGACATCAGAGCATTGAAGCCAAAGAAGATCATGATGAATATACAGATCTGTAGGAGGTTACAATCTACTTTGAATCCATAAACCTGCTTCTTTCGTTACAAGTAGGACTGGATGAGAAATGTAAAAATGCAAAGGACAGTTGCACTTAAAAAGAGAGTAAATACACTGAGGAAAAAGCCAGTCAACAGCAACGCAAAGAAAACTTTACAAATTGTTTTTTAAAAAAAAAAAATTCAGTAGCACTGAATGCTCAGCATAATTCTGGACAAAGATGGCAATATCTAACACCAGAAAAAGACATCATTAGAAAATAGACTGAACACTGATCTAAACTCTACAACAAAGCAAAGGAGACAGAAGTAAGCGAGCAATACAAAATTCATCAAGTGACTCAATGAACATTACTGTCCAATACTTTGTGAAAAACTTCTTGCAGCAGTCAATCACTGAAATGTAAGACTGCTGACATGAACCACATCTCAGCAGAACCCTTGGAAAGGCAAGAGGCCTGTCACCCTTCCCAACTAAAGAAATCTCCAACATTGCCAGAGCTGTCAGACTATCAGTTTCATCAGCCATGTCATTAAAGTAACACATTAAATCATTCTGTATATAATCACAGCCTCAGGGAGACACCATTATTGCTGAAAAAGTGGCTGGATTCTGTACAGGTACTGAGGTAGAAGTACCATTGAGCAGATCTTTAATCTGTGTGCCTTCAGCAAAAACCAAAAAGCAACAACAACAAAAACCCAAACAAACAAAACACACAATAAAACTCTAGCACTAAGTTGAAATCTACAGTGTCTTCACAGACTTCTAGAAGGCATTTGCAGAGTCTGGCAAGAGGCTTTACAGCCCACAATGAAGAAACTCAACATATCAGAGCTAATCAAAACTAACCAGCAACTATACTCTAAAGTGACCCATGCAATACTCTCACATGCTTCCACTGTAAAGCAATTCTATACTTCAGTTAACAGTTCATCAGGGCTGCCTCGTATCTCCCCACACATTTCAACATATTCTTGGAATGCAACATGACTGATGCACTTTCCGAACACATCAGTTTAGTCAACACTGCAGGAAGGACCATCATCAACTATCACTTTGCAGATCTATGACAATGACCGCATGGCAGAAAGTGAACAAGAACTTGCTGTTAAAAAACTACATGAAACAATCAACAAGAGATAATGGCACTGAATTCAGCACTGACTGACTGAGAGGAACAAGTCAATGGCCAGCCACATCACCATCATTTCTGACATAACTGTCCATGGACGGAAGCTATGTTCTTGCTTGTGATCCAAAGTTAGCAATGAGGGATCCAAACCAGACATCCTCATTCAGTCATTGGCAGCAAAGGCAGCATCAGCACTGTCAAGACAACAGCAATCACACACTCACAATAAGACCTTGAATTAAATTAAAAGTGTTAAGTCGTAAACTTGCTTTTAGTGTTACACTTGTTTCTGAGAAACATGCTGGTAGCACTTGCACTGTGTAAGATAGTCTGAAACCTGTGTCAAAGCAAATGTATTCTCTTGATTTAAATTTGTTAAAAACCAGCTACCCTTCCTAATTTCCCACAGTGAACACTCTGTATGTCATTTTCAAGTCAACACTTGTCAGTTCCTTGAACATATTGCTTGATTATCACAGTAGTTTTTGTTCTGCCACATAAGTGTACCGATTTTGTCTCATGAAACATTCACATGAGCAGTATTCCATTGTCTGTGGCACTAAATAAAATACTGTGTTCTACAATAAAGTTTGAAAATAAAGAAGTCAAAAGATTTTACTGTAGACTAGGTGCATTAACTTTTAGTTTTACACCAGTTAGCTTCATAAATCGTTCCCAAATCCCAACAGCTGGCAGGTTTTAATATAGCAAGAAACTAAGTGGACAAAGTGTTCATTCAACTGCGTTAGACCATAGAAAAAAGCCTGCCGAAAGCTGTACTCATGATGTCAATGCACAGATCTTTTACAGCTTCCTCACAATGCACTGACCATGAGTCCATCCAATGTCGAGAGTTGTCTGTGTGCTCAGACCTGAACCAGGATATCTCACACGGGTGTTAATGCCTGAATTTAAAACTTTTATTTACAGAGCATTAAGGTAACAAAAAACTTGCCATTGCCAAATGCATAAGATGTGATGTTCCTGTAACGATCTGCTACATAAACTTCTTCCTTTGCAATAACTTCATACAATTCTGATTCTGCATGTCAACAGAAAACTTTTACCAAACTGCTATCAGCTGCATTCTATTGTGAAAGACATACTTCAAACAATTTGCCAGTTTCACAAAATGCTGTCCGTTGCATTCTACTGAGAAAGACATACTTCAAACAGAACATTACCAGTTTTAGTCATGTTTCAAGGTCACATATCAGCCTGTCAAATGTATGCACTCACTGTTGATATGATGTCTAGGCATACTTACATATGCAAACATTTTGTGGTGCCTTTCTAACTTCAGTGGAAAATGTTTTAAAAAGTATAAAGCCAATTTCATCCTGTGTATGACACACAAACACACTTCACAGGAAGTTCTGAAGAGTATGAGGAATAAATACTGCAAAACCCTCTGCATATTACCAGTCACCTTTTATATAGCACAATCAATCACGTAGTAAAACTAAAAAGATAGGACTTTTAAAAGTAAACACTGTCGGTTAGCTGCATATTGAGATGTGTTCCATAACGTTATCCTTCTGAATGACTGAGTTTCTTCCCGTCAATAGACTACCTGGCCTCTCTTTGGGGAGTAAATACTTTTACAGCCTTTGAAATCAGTATGAAATTTGCAATTCAGACAAACTTGACTCGGTCTGAACTCAAACTAGTAGCAGAAATACTGAAGCAGCACTTCTGGGGATTGGCTTTTCCCTTCACTCTCCAGTCACTAGATCCTTCCGAAAATGATACCATGAAATCAAACACTATATGGCAAGTGCAAGGTGAAATGCACTCATTATGCAGATTACATCATGAACAAAAATGGTAAATGCAACCTTGCCCATGATGATTGAACAAAAATGGCTATATTCCTTGAAATTACTCTGTAAACGCCGAACCCTTCTCACAGTGATTGGTCGCCATCATGTTTATACCCAAACCGAGGCTCTGTTCCTGTGTATTTTATGATTGGCTAATTTTTATCAACAAAAGGTCTATAACTCTCTACGCTTTCACACATGCAAATTATCGATCTCGTGAGCAGCACCATGGCAGACAGGCAAGAAGAACGCAGGCCCTTGTTGAGCGAGGATCCTTTTGATATACCTACGGTAACTTTTGCACTTTAAACTTTTTTTTAGTAATGGACTATTTAAATAGGAACTTCTTACCTGTTGTTTCACAATTTTGTAGTCTGTAGCTGATTCTGCTTGTTTTGTAAATGTGCTTTCGTAACGCGTTAACACAGCGAGAGCAAGACCAAATTTCTAGCTCGTATTTTAGTTTCAGTTCTTAAGGGAAAAGTAATTATTCTGTCCGGTGTATTATTGTCAGATTTTCATACCCTTGTCTTTGATTCAGTGTGTGTGATGTTGTAAAAGAAACAAGAAAACTGAAAACTCGCACTGGGATGGGGGAGTTGAAGTCAGATACCATGAGCGCAGAATCAAAAAACGTTCTCAGACCACCCAAGATGCGGTGTGACAATGTTTGATTCTTGACTCCACGACATTGTAGCACTAATTCAGCAGGAGTGCATCTTTGCAGTTGTTATATCTGTTGTTTAAGAATTTAGGTCTCGAACATTACTGAGATTTGTTTTATTTTTTCGGACTTGTTTGAATTTGAGAAATTTGTTTTTGAGTATACAATTCATGTAGATGGGCCTATTCACCGCATAGTCCTTATGGTCTAGTGTTATTGGAATATTATATCAATCAACACTTTTTTAAAAATTCCTGTTTTAAACAGAGTTATTGTTATATACAAATATGTATAGGCTTTGCTTTGCGGATGAAGATTGTGGAAGAAGTGGCCCTTGTCGACTGGAGGCACATTCATGGCTGATAAGGCCAATACAGGATAGGCAGGCCTGGCCACAATGGCTTCAGGTACAGGTCTGATTAGGGTTCAAAGTCACAGCAACACAACTTTCCCTTTTGCGCCATTTGTCTTCAGGGGTGGCCCTTCGGGTAATTTCAAAGGAGGAGACAGCTTTGTTTATTGTGTGATGCCAGGTATTGCAGTCTACAGCCAAGGACCACTGGTGATGGTTGGTATGACAGGCACCTTCTTTGGTGCCCCTCTGTCCTGATGGCAGATGGAGAGTTTGCAATACAAGGTGATCTTGGGCAAGCGATGATCCTCCTCTCTGGAGATGTGCCATGCCCACTGTAGCTGGGACTTTCAGTAGCATGGCCTCGATGATGGTGAGCTTTGCCTGTTTGAGGACTTCAGTGTTGGTGAAGAAATCACTCCAGTGGATATTGAGGGTGGTGCAAAGGTAGTGCTGCTAGAAGCACTCATGGAGCTCAGGTAGTGACAGTAGGTGACCCATGACTCAGAGCCATACAGGAGGGTGGCAAAAACAGTGGCTTTGTATACTCAGATTTTGGTGCCCTTACATCAGACATTCGTTATTCCACCCTTGTTTGTACAGTCTACCATGAGCACTGTTTGTCTTTTGCAAGTCTGTTGTCGATGTCACTGTCAATCTGTTGTCGATGTCGCTGTCAATTTGTTGTTGATGTCACTGTCAGTCTGTTGTCAATGTCACTGTCAATCATGGTGGTGTCTGATAAGATGATGCACCCCAGGTAGGTGACCTGATGGAATGTTTTCTAGTTCAGTCTCTCAACGGTTGATGTGAAGGTGATGCTCTTCCCAAGGTGCAGACAGGTGGAGGACCTCTGTCTTCTTTAAGCTGACTTCGGGAGCCGGAATAGCTCAGTTGGTAGAGCGCGCCTGACTTGTAATCTTGGTGATCCTGGGGTTGCGGGTTCGAACCTCCGCCAGGGCATTTCGGTACAGAGGGATTTTTTCCCTCGGAGTTAACATTGGTTCTGACTCCATTTCCCATACAGTCCTTCGAATGAGACTATAAACAGAGGTTCAATGTGTGAACGCACGCATAACATCTTGCACACACGTAAAATCCCATCACCAACATTCGGAAGAGTAGGCCAGTTTGGCCGTTGGTATGGATGACACGTTACACATAGCATGCACCCTGAGTGAGAAATGGAAAGAATGAAGGAAGTAAGGAAAATGAGTGATCGATATTGAATGATACTGAATGCATGACACGGAAACGACTGAATGAAGCGCCAGCTGGCAGCTCTTCAGTCGGCACTACCCAGGTAGGCAGCCCGTTGTGTAAACAAGTGTTGTTTGTAAAGCGCTTAGAGCTTGGTCTCTAGCCGAGAATAGGCGCTATATAAGTATTCATTATTATTATTATTATTCTAGCCTGAAAAGCTGGCTAGCCTCTGCAAAGCAGGATGATATATGCTGCAAGGCTTCTCTGTAGTTTACATGGGCAACAAGGGTGCGGCATTAGTAAAGGGGAGGTCACAGATCAGTCCAGGGTCTTCGTGTGAGCCTGTCTCATCTGAGGCTGAATAGCCTGCCATCGAGATGATACCTGATGTAGGCTCTATCTTCATCATCAAGGTCTTCCGTGGCTTTGAGATTATGCAAGTGCTCCTTGCTTCATTCCATGATTTATTTCAGGCATGAGGGAAGTAGATACTTGAAGGATAGGTCAGGAAATTTGACTCCTGGAGACACTGTTATTAATCAGATTAATTTTGACTAGGTGGACCTAGCCAGTAGCCTGCTCATTAGAGCCCATAACAGTATGGTCAATGGCTCAGTATAGGAGATAGCTACAGCCAGAAAATCACACAGTGATAAATGGCACTGATGGAATTAGAACCCACACCTTCCTAGCCACAGCCTGCTGCACTACCACTACAATAGATGTAAATGGCTGTTAATGAGCTTTGGATGATAGGAGAGGGGTAGTGGGGTGATAGTTCAGTTTAGTAAACTATCAGTTTCTGAATTGTTCAATATTTATCCTGTTTTGAAAATGTCAGTAGGAACCTTTTAACTGGACATTGATTTGAATGAAAGCCTTGTTAAGTAGTTAAATTTCAAAATCAGTAAACAACATTATACAATTTAAATTCCGTTTTGAGCATGCATGACAGTAATCAGAGATCACATACATGTCCATGTTTGACTCTTGTTCAAACCTTGTATTGCTAACATTAGGCAATACACTACTTGTATGTTGTAATGTTCACTTCTGGGAAATGCACACAGCAATTTTTTTTTTATTTATGAGATGTTTCTTCTGTTAATATTAACTGATTGATTATGTGCCTGAGTCAATGTGATTGTTGATGAGTATTATATCTCTATTAATACTGATCGTTTATATACATGAGTTTATTTTATTGTTGATGTTCGACAGACCTCCCATGCAGAAGAAGAGATTTCAACAGTGCGCAGAAGGCAGACAAATCCCGAGGAGCCTGTTGTCTACATGAAAAGTGTAACATTAACCCTGAAAATCTTTTGTCTGCAAAATATGAGGTTAGTGCTTTCTGGTTGCTGCTTCCTAGTATTCAATTAAAGCAAGCTAAAGCTTGGGGGGGTGGGGGAGGGGGCAAGGGGCGGGGGAGCTAGAATATAGCTTATAAGACTTGTTTTTTCTTAAAGCACAGATATTATCATTGATTCCAGGTCCTTAATTAAATCTTTTTTTCGTAGAGAACATGTTGTAGCATTTTGGTAATCCAACAAGCAGATACTAAAAGCACATGCAGCTGTTATTGTTAATATAATTACAATATAAATGGAATTATGGAAGGGACAGAGGGTGGGGGCAAGAGGTGATATTTCAACAAATATCAAAGATAGCCCTCTCCACATATCTGTGACCATACTACTGAAGTTTGTGCTTTTTTTTTTTTTTTTTTTTAACAGAGCGCCAACTTCATCAACAGACACATGCACAGATGTTTGAAGTCAAAATACATGATTTCAGCTTTGTTTTATGATATAGGCAGAAAACTCAAAATAATAATCAATGTTTGTAATGTTTTTGAATTTCATTTCTATATCCTCCTGATTTGATATGTGTGCTTTGTTTTGACTGTGCCCTTATTTATTGCTGTCTTGCATATATATATACAGCATGGACCCACCACCCACATGATTGCATAAGCACATACAAGCACATATCAGTCATGCTGTTTTACGAACAGAATCTTTATTGAAGATCTAAATGATATTCAGTCAATGTTAACACAATTATTTTATTTTTGTTTTTTTTTTTGCAATAGGGAGGAAGGGGGTGGTTGGTATGCATGTGTGTGTGTGTGTGACTGTGTGTGTGTGTGTGTGTGTGTGTGTGGGGGGGTGTGTGTGTGTGTGGGGGGGGGGGGGGGGGGGGGGGATGCGTGTGTGTATGTGCTCAGATTTAGCTGATTGGCTGTACATTTACATTTTTTTTATGTGGCTGCTTCTGTTTCATGTTTTTTTTCGCTTCTTCTCTTGTCTCTTTCTCTTTATTTTTGCATAGATAGAATGATAATAATGAAAATGTGCATTTGTATAGTCCTTTATTCAGGTAATCAGATGTAACTAAAGAAAACAACAACTCTCTCAAATCGGCCTCTTCAGCCTATATATACCCTACTCCCACAAAGATACAGCTACACATAAATGCATGTGCACACAAATAGGAAAACACAACTCATATCCACACACACATACACACAAAGCACACACACACACACACACACACACACACACACACACACACACACACACACACACACACACACACACACACACACACACACACTGAATCAGCTGATACTTAAGTATGGTCATGATGAAAAAATGGGAAGACAGACTTGCTAAACCAGGTACTTTTTTTTTCACTGAAGTTAAATGCAGTTTGTTCCATATTGAGAAAACCAAACAGAAAAAAGGAGCTCAACCCAGTTTGTTTGTTTGTTTTTTTTAATTTTATTATTGTCTTTACCATTGTGGTTTTTAACTTTCAGTCATCATATGCAGAATGTAAATGAGCCATTGGTGGAATTCAAATATACATGTACAAGTGATAAACAGGTCTAGAAATAACGGGAAAAGACAAATTTTGAAAGCGCAGGAGGTGGGGGTGGGTTGTTTTAGTTTTAATTTGTATTGTTTTTGACCAATAGCCTGCAAAGTGAGTGAAGAAGTGGAAACATAGTTCACAAATTAAATTTTTTTAAAACAAGACAGGCAGCATTGTTATGAATTCTTCCCAGCCTGTCATGCAGATGTTGATGGATACCTGCAGGAAGAGAATGACAGAAACCAATTCTAGATAAAACAAAAGCACAGACTTTGTTTTTGTTGCCTCAGTTGGTAAAGACTGACAGATTAAGTTAATTCTGTGCATCTCAAGGTAACCAGCTCTGCGAATCCTTGATATGTGATGCTGAAAGATTACATCCTGCTCACGAGCAACTTCAAGGCTGTGCACAGACCGTAAGAACTGAGTAATAGCATTGTTTGCTGGAGAAAATGAGGAATGATTTAAGATGTCTCTTGGGGCAGGAAAGCAGAAGTTAGTTGGTTTTTTCTTTATTTATGTTTGTCTGTATCATTTTGCTTTTCAACTTTTATTTACCTGTCTTGTCGTTATCTAGTTGTGACTTGCAAAAGGTCACCCATGCCTTTCAATCTACAACATACTTCTTGGATTTGAGGTACAAGAGCATCTGATTCATTATTTAACTATAACTTGATAAAGCTCATTCATGCCTTTCGTCTACAGCATATTTCTTGGATTTGAGGTACAAGAGTGTCTGATTCCGGCTGCAGATGCAGGCTGATAAAGTTGGATATTATTATTATCAGTAAAAACTCTAATGGGGACAGATTTTCCTGACCAGTTCATTCAGAAACTGGAGTGGCATACAAGATGAAAAGAATGGGGCATCATGTTTGTTTTGTTTGTTTACTTGTTTCCAAGGTTTTCATCTTTTTGGTGTACCACTCATTGCAACTTAATGATATGCAGGTTCTTGACATCACTTGTCTGGTGTATTCAGTATTGTCTGTATTGTCCTGCGCACTTACTTACTCACTCATTCACTCACATACTCGCGCGCACACACACATACTGGCAAACACCTGACGTATGCACACGTAAACTCTCTCTCTCTGTCTCTGTCTCTGTCTCTCTCTCTCTCTCTCTCTCTCTCACACTCTCTCTCTCTCTCTCTCTCTCTCTCACACACACACACACACACACACACACACACACACACACACACACACACACACACACACACACACACACACACTCACACACACACACAACACACACACACACACACACACACACACACACACACACACACACACACACACACACACACACACACACACACACACACACACACACACACCACTACTCACACAGACACAAACATTCTCTCTCTCTTCTCTCTCTCTCTCTCGCTCTCTCTCTCTCTCTCTCTCTCTCTCTCTCTCTCTCTCTGCATAAAAACACTTATGAGATACATCTACGCGCATGCACACACACACAAACACACACACACGCATGCATGCACGCATGCATGCACATTCATGCATTCACGCACACACGCTTGCAGGTACATGCACACACACACTCACACACACACACACACACACACACACACACACACACACACACACACACACACACACACACACACACACTCATGCTCACAGTCACACACACACACATTGACACCTACACACACACATACACACACACACACACACACACACACACACACACACACACACACACACACACACACACACACACACACATTCACGGATAAACACACACACACACACACACACATGCATGCACACACACACACACACACACACACACACACACACACACACACACACACACACACACACACACACACACCACCTCCTCTCCCACCTTGACCCTTTCTCGCTGTTCCTGACATACATGACCTTTCTCAAATTCAGTTGAATTGGAAAAACACAAAAAAACAGTGGTCATAAGGCAAATAGATTTAACTGTTCGAGTTATATGACATCTTTCATTTTATAATTCTAGGGGCTCTGGTGTGTATTTTGAGGAATCGGTATAGTTGCTTATTTTCCTGAAGGCAATAATGAGAAGGGAAGGAGGTCGGGGAAAGTTTTTTGCTTGAATACATTATTAATGATTGACATTCAGCACTTTACATTCTTGAAGCAATGAGATTGCTGATTGCAGGGTCTACTGGGTTCATAGTCATCAGCAGAATTCAGTGTGAATGTATTTATGCAGCTATTAAAGTTGTTGTAAAAGGTTTTGCCTGCATTAAACAGCTGTGACATAGAGAGGTTCCCTTGGCGGCGGTATTGTTTAAATGATTGCGACTGGCTTTGAGGAATGAGTGAGGGTTGACAGTAACACCAAGCAGTATTTTTTCTAGTTTGTCAGACATGTCTTTGGATTGTGGCAGAATGAGAGCTGTGTCATGTAGTATGTGGGTGCATGTGAGTTCACCTGCAGTTAGATTTTATTGAGAGCTGTGAGCAGATATTTTTTGTGTTACTTTTTTTGTGAACGTCTCCTGTTTACACACACACACACACACACACACACACACACACACACACACACACACACACACACACACACACACACAGAAGGCCGTCTAGTTGCCTTCATTTTGTTATTCCCTAACAATTATTCACTCAATCCAAGCCAGTTATCAAGAGGAATATTTTCATCAGTACAGATGATTCCCTCATATTGCCAAGGATGGCCTCAATAACTTACATGGCCCATCCATGTAAATCATTAGGTCTCTAAGTACAGAGACATTTTCTTCAGAATGAAATTATCAGTGCTTAGATTCAGCAGGCGCTTGGTGCCCCGTGCACTCTGGAAGAAAAACTAGTTGGCCAAGGCCTCAGCTGAGCATGTCTAAATGGTTTTTGGCAACAAATGTCCTTTTCTCTGTCTTGAACAATAAATCTTGGTTCTGTCATCTTTTCTTTTTAGTTGTCTTTTTCTTTTACTCTACAAAGAAATGACCACAACAGGTTTCAACCTAACTGTAATTTAGTCCAACATATGATGATACCAGATATGGCATTTTGGGTTTCACAATATAACCCCAAAACATTTCTCTCTCTATATATATATGTGTGTTGACTGGCCTTCAAAGTAAAACGTTAAATTCAAGTCCAAGAAATGGATTATGATTTCAGAGCTTGGACTATGATACTGTTGAGAACAGTATTCAGGAGAGAGAAGCAGCCAAAACGGCTAACTCATGGGTAAGATCTGAGTTTTATGATTCTTCACCATGGTCATCACCTGTAGTGCAGGCTGCTTTTTTTTTTTTCTTTTTGAGGGTGATGATAACAAGTAAAACTAAAAGTAAAACTGACAGTAATGATCACAACAATAGTTACAGTACATTGCTTTAGTGGATATTTAAAGGAATTCTGCTGTTTGTAAATGGACTGCTCACTAAAATTATTCATGTTGAGACTGTTAAAAAGATGAGATAATGCATTTTTTTTTTTTTTGTTCTAGCTTTTAATTGTGTTTTCCATTTTGAATATGCCTTGTACTGATTGTATTCCTGTATGAACAAATCCTGTTGTATCCAAAACTCGCCATTCATCAATTTCATGTATGTATGATTTCATTTTCAGTTAGATGCGTGACATATTTTGCATTTCAAAGTAGGTGCTTTGATTATTGATGTCATGCTGGATGTATGGTTTACAGTTGAAAGAAGATATTACATATCTGTGGATAATTGATAAGCTCTTTACTTGGTTTGGTTATCTGTCTGTTATGATAACACTTTCCACAAAATCATATTACTGATGCTTTTTTTTTTTTTTTTTTTTTTTTTTGGTCAATAAGACCATTAAGATTATGAGAGCATGACACAAGTCAGAAAAAAGAAGTAGGTGTAGATGTTTGTATGTAGGGTTTAGGAGGGTTTTTTTTTTTTCTTTCTGCATATGCAGGCTGATACTCCTGCAGACGCTGCCTGTATAGACAGGCAGTGGAATTTTGTGTGTATGACCGTTTTTTATCCCACCATTGAGGCAGCCATATTCTATCTTCGGGGAAGGTGCATGCTATGTGTAAAATGTCATCCATACCAACAGCCAAACTGACCTTCTCTTCCTAAAGTTGGTGATGGGATTTTGCAAGATGTGCGTGAGTTCACACACGGAACCTCGGTTTACAGTCTCATTCGAAAGGCTGTATGGAGAATGGAGTCAGAATCAGTGTTAACTCCAAGGGAAAAAAAAAAAAGGTTAGGGGCTAGACTTGCTTGAGAGGAAAGGAACAGGGAAGAAAAGAAAAGAAGAAATGATACATGTTTGTGTGAACAGAAGCTATTGGCTGACCAATGGTGTGTGTGAGTGATTTCAGCATGTGACCAAGATCAGTATATGTCAGTTGTCTGACCAGTGATGTGGGTGATATCAGCATGTGATCAAGATCAGTATATGTCAGTTGTCTGACCAGTGATGTGGGTGATATCAGCATGTGACCAAGATCAGTATATGTCAGTTGTCTGACCAGTGATGTGGGTGATTTCAGCATGTGACCAAGATCAGTATATGTCAGTTGTCTGACCAGTGATGTGGGTGATTTCAGCATGTGACCAAGATCAGTATATGTCGGTGGGTGGTGGCCTGCCTGGTAGGCATTTTGACAGGCAGCATCGCCGCTTTCATCGACTTCTGCGTTGAGACAGGTTCCGCATGGAAGTACAACTCCATAAAGACATGTATCCTTCTCTGACGAAAGTACTGTCATCTGTTACACTGCTTCTTTATTGTTTGCTTGTATGATATTTCCCCTTTGCTGTACCTTCCCAGCTAGGTTGCATACTGGCACAAATTTCCCTGTGTGTTTGTTATGTCTGTTGTATGTTTGTGGACATTGAATATCTGTTTGTTGTGCTCACTCTGCTTTTTTAGTTATAGATATTACAATTATGCTCACGACGCTTTCTGCTTTCTAATATATTGAGTATCAGATTTCTCCCTGTTAGCTGTCTGTTGTATACTTACATTTTTTTTTTTTTTTTAACGTGGAAGTTCCCTTAACTCACTTGCTAGAGGCAGTGACCTTTCAGAGATTCACCGTAACTAGGGCATGGTATTTTGGAAGGCAGAGCCCATCCGTCTCCTTTTGCCGCCTTTAACCTTTTCTGAACTGAATCAGGTGCCCATGTACTGCTGTCTACAGAACCACTATCATGCTGCTGTTCTATACATCCTTTCTCTTTTTCTGTCATCACTCCACTCTGTTACTGTCTGTGTCATGTTTCCTCTCTTTCCAACTTTTCTTCCCTATGTTTCAGTTTGTGGTTGTGGTCACCTCACTTTGAAACTTTCTCTGGTCTGTGACTGTCTATAATATCGCCTTTTCTGTCTCTGTGATCTCTCCACTCTGTTACTACCTGGAATCGTCTTCTTGTTTAACTTCTCCACTCTTATGCTATCTGGTATCACTTTTTCTGTGTGTATATCTCTATTCTGTAGGTATCTGACATAACCATTTCTGTCTCTGTAATCTCTATTTTGTTGCTATCTGATAATCACTTCTGTCTCTGAAATCTCTATTTTGTTGCTATCTGATAATCACTTCTGTCTCTGAAATCTCTGTTCTGTTGCTGTCTGACATAACCATTTCTGTTTCTGTTCTGTCACTATCTGATATCACCTTTCCTGTTTCTGCCATAACCTTTTCAGTCTCTGTTCTGTTGCTATCTGTTATCACCTTTTCTGTCTCTGTAATCTCTATTCTGTTGATGTCTTGTAATTATATCACCTTCTGTCTCACTGTAATTTCTATTCTGTTGGTGTCTTGTTACCTTCGGTCTTTCTGTAATCTCTGTTCTGTTACTACCTGATATCATCTTTTTTCTGTAATCTGTGCTCAGCAGCTCTCATATCAAATTTTCTATCTCTCTAATCTCTGTTCTGTTGCTACCTTATACCACCTTTTTTCTGTCTCTATAATCTCTATTTTTTTTCTCTCCGTAATCTCTGTTCAGTTTCTATCTATGTCACCTATTCAGTCTGTAATCATCTGTTCTCTTGCCATTTATACCATTTAGTTATCTCTCTGTGATCTCTCCACTCTGTTGCTGTATGATATCACTTTACTGTTACCCCTCTGTCTTCAGCCTGTTGATGTCTGATTTCATCTGTTGTCCTCTCTGTCATCAGTCTGTTGCTGTCCAGTATCACCCTTTCACTTTCTCCTTGGTCTGTTGTTGTCTGACTTCATTGTTTCTTTCTTCAGTCAGTTGCTGTCTGATACTAGCATTCCTCTCTCTTTCTGTCTGTCTGTCTGTCTGTCCTGTCTGTCTGTCTGTCTCACTCTCTCTGAGACTGAGTCTCTCTCTCTCTCTTTCTCTTCTCTCTCTCTCTCTCTCTCTCTCTCTCTCTCTCTCACTTGCCCCCCCCCTCCTTTCAGTCCACAGCTGTCAGATATCACCTTTCTCTCCATTTCTCTCTCACTGTGTCTCTCTCTGTCTGTCTCTCTTGTCTGTCTCTCTCTCTCTCTCTCTCTCTCTCTCTCTCTCTCTCTCTCTCTCTCTCTCTCTCTCTGTCTTTCTCACACTTTCTCTTTTTCTCGGTCTCTCTCTGTCTGTCTGTCTGTCTGTCTCTCTCTCTCTCTCTCTCTCTCTCTCTCTCTCTCTCTCTGTCTGTCTGTCTCTGTCTGTCTGTCTCTTCTCTCTCTGTCTGTCTCTCTCTCTCTCTCTCTCTCTCTCTCTCTCTCTCTCTCTCTCTCTCTCTCCATTATACTGCTGTATGTCCTCAACTTTCTTATCTCTCTTCTGTCAATTACTGTCTGATATCACCTGTTTGTTTCTCTCTCTCTCTCTCTCTCTCTCTCTCTCTCTCTCTCTCTCTCTCTCTCTCTCTCTCTCTCTCTCTCTCTCTCTCTCTCTCTCTCTCTTTTAATCCATGGTTTGTGTCTCCGTAATCTCTCAAACTCATTGCTGCCTGATATCAACTCTATCACCCTTTTCATTGTGGTAGTAGTTTTGCTGTCCTGCCCTCTGACGTGAGTGTTATGTGAGGAAGAAGTTGCTTTGTAGGAAGACAGGAGCAGCATTGTCATTCCTTGACGTAAGCCAGACTTGGAGCGCTGTGTGGAATAAACTGCATGTACGTCCCTCTGCTCATCTGGCTGGGCTACAACACTGTGTGCGTCTTCATCGCTTCTGTGCTCGTCGCCTTTGTTGAGGTCAGTTGGTAAACCAACAGGGAAGGGGAGGGGAGGGAAGAGGTTGGGGGGGGGGGGGGGGGGGGGGGGGGTGAATAGGGAAAAAGATTGGGAAACAAATCCTCATGCCAATGACAAACGGAGATGGTTGTTACTCACCACCGGTGGTGAAGTGGTGTGATTGACAGCTGTATTCCACCCCCATTGACCTATGAATGTTTATGTGTGATATTGCTGTGTCATCATGGAAACCATACCCACTTAACTGTGAAATGCCTCTGTATTACTTTGCGAGAAGTGTTGATGTTGATACGTTCATATTGTGATGGGACTGATTGAGATTGATCCATGTCAATTATATTGAAGCCAGAGATACATTGATGCAATGCACATCTGTTGTTGCTGATGTGTTGATTCTAATGAAATTGGTGTGTGACATTGTATACTATGATATCATGTACATCTGTCGTTGCTGATGTGTTGATTCTAATGATATTGGTGTGTGACATTGTATACTATGATATAATGGACATCTGTCGTTGCTGATGTGTTGATTCTAATGATATTGGTGTGTGACATTGTATACTATGATATAATGCACATCTGTCATTGCTGATGTGTTGATTCTAATGATATTGGTGTGTGACATTGTATACTATGATATAATGCACATCTGTCGTTGCTGATGTGTTGATTCTAATGATATTGGTGTGTGACGCAGTGTTGATGATGTCTATGTACAGCCATGTGCTGCGGGCAGCGGCATCCCTCAGATCAAATGCTACCTGAACGGAGTGAAGGTGCCCAATGTGGTACGCATCAAAACGCTGATCTCCAAGGTCATCGGGGTCATCGGCGCCGTTGTTGGAGGACTAGCTGTCGGCAAGGTGAGAGACTGATGAGGTGAAGGTGGTGCAGGGTTTAGGACCATAATGGTGTCTCCATCTACAGGGGAATAACTCATCACAGAGAATGGGGATGGAGGATTGGATAATGGGGGTGATGTTTTAATGAGTGAGAGAGCAAATGAAGGGAATGATTTAGGGAAATGTTTGCGCCAAGTTGTGTTTCAATGGGTGGAAAGGGCTTGAAAATGGGGAGAAGGTGAATGAGAAATAAAAAGAAAACAAATCCAAATGGAAGATGCGGTAGTGAGTTGTGCATGCAAAAAAATGTCCATAGCTTTACTGGAGGTAAAGTCGTGCACAAAAAAGTGTGAATGAAGCACAGCAAAGTGTGTGTGTGTGTGGGTTTGTATGTGTGGGTGTGTGAATGTATGAATATGACGTGTGTGTGTTTTCTGATTTGAACTCCAAACTTGATTTCAGAATCTGTGCAGATTCTGTTTCATACTTATATACTTATAGTCACTAGCAGCCCTGAAAATGAATGCATAAATGTCTGTACAAAAAAAAAAAGAAAAGAAAAAAAAGAGAGGGAAAGAAAATTTCAGAGAGAAATGATGTAACAGTCACAAAGGCATATTACTCAACAGTTTGCATGATCTGTTGGATGTAAAGAAAGGAAGCAAAAGGAAACATTTTTTTTTCTTGACAGAATTGCTGTTAGTTGGTTATGCAGATGTGTAAAAGTAGAATAGTAAGTGACAGTGGGAAAAGGAATGAGTACTTTGGTTCATATACTAAACTCCACACATAAGAGATTCTCCCCAGCACTATTACTCAGTTATTTTATTTTTTCTGTGTCTAAGTTTTTTGTTGTTTGTTTTGGTTTTGGTTCTTAACAGTGAGCTTGTAATTTTGTTTCTATGTTATTGTCATCAAGGTTAGTACTTTTATGCAATATTGAGAATTATTCTATTGTGAGACCTGTATTTAGAAATATGCTCTGGGGCAAACAGAACTCAGTCTCTAGCTGGCTTGTTGTGTGGTGTATTCTTTTCAATCAAGTGAAAATATCACATGTTTTTTTTTCTATGTGTTGTTCTCATGTGGTTTACTCTTTACTATCAAGTGGAACTGTCCCATGTTTTTTTTTTTCTTCTGTGTTGTTCTTGTTCTGTGGTTAACTCTACTCTATCAAGTGAAAGTGCCACATGTTTTTTCTCTATGTTGTTGCAGGAAGGTCCCATGATTCATTCAGGAGCTGTTGTAGCAGCTGGCGTTTCTCAAGGTCGTTCAACCAGCTTAGGATTTGACTTCAGAGTGAGTATGACAAAAGTTTCAGGAAGATGGGAGAGGAATGTTCTATCCAGTCCTCCTTTTTTTGCTGTGTTTAGGTATTCAAAAAGCTTGCCTACTTATTATCCACTGTTTTATTTGTTAAGTACTTAAAAATTTAGCAGCAGCTGAGGTAATCAGGCTTGAAAGTTGTCAAGTTAAAGTGTAACTGGTCTCATTCAAACTGAATCAGTGAGTGTTGACCCAAAGTGGCTTGAAATCTATCTGTCTGTGTCACATGATGTAGTCTTGCTTGTTGAGTCATGATATCCTCAGTGAGGGAGAGAAACAAACATGCGCAAAAATGTCCACAGTGAATTATGATTTCACTTGATGTCCTTATATTTCTCAAACGCCAGAGACTTGCAATAGTGAATGGTGATGTTTTATGTTAACACAGATCTTCGAGTATTTTCGGACAGACCAGGAGAAACGTGACTTTGTGTCGGGTGGGGCGGCAGCAGGAGTGGCTGCTGCATTTGGTGCTCCTGTCGGGGGGATGCTTTTCAGTTTGGAAGAGGGAGCCTCTTTCTGGAACCAGGGCCTCACTTGGAGGATCGTACGTAGCCCACTGTAGCATTGTCCTTTTTTTTTTTTTTTAATTTTGATTTTTTTTTTTTCTGTGCGTAATCAACGAGCACAAATGTATGTATTGAATTTATTGTATGATTTATTCATTACCAGTAAGAATTGCCAACAAACAAATGCATTAAAAAATGTTCAAATGACCAGACATATGAACGCACTCAAAAAAAAAAAAAAATGCACATAAAGACACGCACACACTCGCACGCACGCATGCATGCACATAGGTGCATAGGTGCACACACACACACACACACACACACACACACACACACACACACACACACACACACACACACACACACACACACACACACACAGAGCTTTCAAACAGTAGGTTTAATGCAGCTGTGTAGTACCAGTGACTGTAATGATAATTTATAAGATTATCCCAATTCAGTATCTTCGTATGTCAGTACAGGAAAAAACAGAGTCCTTACCAACACTTTTTTCGCTTTGATTTAAAAAAATAAATAAATAAAAATGTCTTGTCTGTTCTCTAAGTTAACAGATTTAAGATACATGTACAAACCAGTGTGGATTTTTTTTCCTTTTTTCTTTTTTTTTTTTATCTGGCTTTCAGCAATTTCTCAAATATTCATCTGTGGCAAATTTTCTATTATTTACATTCCCTGATACAGAATTTGGCAAGCAGATTGACAACATCTAATTATTTATGATATCTGAAAAGCTTGTTGCTTTTTTTTTTCCCTTAAAGTTACTCTGTTCACATTGATTTGTTATATCCTGCTCAAGTTGTTTTTTTTTTTAGGAAATATTACATTTAAGCCACAATTATTAGAGTCATGATGTGACATCAGAGTAATGCTTATTGTGGGCAGGTTTATTTCATAGTTTGGTTCCAATATGGAGCGGCAATAACTGGATTGTCTTTCTTGCTGCTCCTGCTAACTCTTGGCATGAGTTGGATGGTTTGGTACATTTCTGTAACTAACATGGAACCAGATTTCATGATTTGTGTTGAATTCTTTTTTTTTTTAAGTTTGTAGTTGAAAGATTTTTTTTTTTTTTTTCATTTCTGTTTTTGCTTTTTGTTTTTTTTTTTTTTTTTTTGCGTATGAAATTAGTAGTATTTGTTTTAGTAAGATTCTTCTCTTTTTTCTTTTATTCCAGTATCTTCTCATTGGTTCATCTGAACCCTCTTTTGTGCTCTGTTATCCTGACCCAGTCTTATCCTGTGCAGTATGTTGTCAACTCTTGACCCAATTTCTGTTCTCTGATGACAGTCTCTATTTAGCGTCGTATACTGTACCATGTCAGACCATAGCATTCAACGGCAGTCAGTCAGCTCTGTCAGGCCGAATTTTTGTAGCAAATGCAGACATAAGATAGTCACATGACCCCCACCCTACTTCCACCAGCGGAAGACGCCGATGTTCACTTCCTGCACCTCATTCAACTTAGGCCTGTCGCCCAAGCAAGATAAGTCTTGTGCTCTGTCTCGCCTATACTTTGCCTTTGTGTACAGATTGCTTGTGTTCACATTCTTGATTCATTCACTTGTGGCTTGTGCTAAACGACGTGTGAGGCTATCAGTGGGCTAGCATTTCTATCAGTTCATTCATTTTCGCGATCGTCGTTGTCCCGGTTTGTGGTTTATCCTCGTAACCTGGTTTGTCATTTATCTGCGTTTTACCTACGCCAGTTTGTTTGGTTTGGCGTTGTTCTTCGGCACCCTCGAGTTCCTGGGCTTTCTAGACCTCGTTCGCCTTCTCCTTAAGGCCCTCCTGCGCTTTATTTTCCAATCAAGCCACCAGTTTGTGCGATGATCGCGTTGCCGGTCTCAGCCGCCATTTTTCTTTGCGCTGGTCGAGCTTTCACCCCTTCGCCTCATCATAATAAGTCCACCCTGTTACATGTGGTTTAGCGACTACATTTCTCGTGTTTCTACACATTTGCCTTCGCTTGTTCTTCATTATATCGTTCTTCAATGTCTGTATAGTGATCGCGATCTACCTTCGCGATCTCCTCTGTTTTCCACTTGTATTTGTACTTCGTTCACACAGTGTTACTCAGCACTTTTCGGTGACGGTACTGTGACCGATGATCGAGTTTCCCACCATTTCTTGATCCCCTGCCACATCACACGTGCGATTTATCACATGCGCAATTTATCGCTCACCCACCCCTCGTGCTTATTTATCGGTTAACCCCAAGAACCACTAGGGTGCTCTGCCCTCCTCCTATTCCTTTAAATTCTGCTATGGTCTGACATGGTACAGTATACGACGCCAAAATGGGGAGTTTTTATTATACTCCCTGTTTGGCTAGTATACTTACCATGTCAGACTCTAATGCCCGCCCTACCTTCCCCTCTAGCGCCAAGGTTCTTTGGGTTATCTTGTGCGCAAGCCTCGCTGAATGAGGTTTGGGAAGCGAACATCGGCGTCTTCCGCTGGCGGAAGTAGGGTGGGGGTCACGTGACTATCTTATGACTGAATCTACCACAAAAATTCGGCCTGACAGAGCTGACTGACTGCCGTTGAACGCTACGGTCTGACATGGTAAGTATACTAGCCAAACAGGGAGTATAATAAAAACTCCCCATTTCTGCTTTACGTTCTCTGTTCCATGTCCAGTGATCTTATTCAAGGCTGTAGTTGATTACTGAGCATATAATGTTAAATGAGGATGCCTTTATCCGGTGTTTCAGTTTTTTCTCTGCCATCGTGTCGTTTCAGTTTTTCTCCGCCATTGTGTCAACCTTCACCCTGAATGTATTTAGGAGCTATATCAAAGGAGAACCCTGGCAGCTGTCTAACCCAGGTCTCATCAACTTTGGCAGGTTTGAGGTGAGTGACGTGTCGGTTGTGAACACTGATTTGTGTGTACAGACATGCTGTGGGAAATTCAGGTTCTGGTATAAAAGCTGTTGCTTGCAATGTTCAGTCTGCACCTTCACAACAAATGTTAGATCACTGAATACCTTTCACGGGGTGAGAGGATTGCATGTGAGTGTCTGCTATTACTTTGTCTGAGGCCTTATCTTCTGGGGATTTTGACTCCTTGGAGAGAAAAGTGAAGAGTTTCATATTTAAAGTTCACCCTTGTTGAGTGCGCTCCCTTTATGACACTGCTTCACGTGACAACTGTTTGAGGTGGGCCTCGTGATCAAAATGCAGGTCAGCCACTGACAGGTGTTCAGTCCATGGTCAGATGCAAGATAGTATAAAGCCAGCCTGCTTCCCTTGTTCAGTGCAAATGGTTTCCATGTGGGGCTGATCAGTCTGCACAGTGACCAAAATACTGAAGGCAGCTTTTGTTCTGACACTCCTTTTTTTGTTACAGTTGCTTTCATGCAGGTTACTATTCCAGACCCCAAACAGAATGACAGTGCTTTCCTCAACATACCTCCCTCCTTAAACTCCCATTCTTAGCCTCTTCCCTGGGGGCTGGAAGAGCTCAGTTGGTAGAGCGCCGAACTCATGATCCTGGGGTTGTGAGTTCGATTTCGGTACAGGGGGATTTTTCCCTCGGAGTTAACATTGTTTCTGACTCCATTCCCCATACGGTCCTTCGAATGAGGCTATAAACTGAGGTTCCATGTGTGAACACACGCACAACATCTTGCACACACATAAAATCCCATCACCAACTTTTGGAAGAGAAGACCAGTTTGGCTGTTGGTATGGATGACACGTTACACATAGCATGCACCTTCCCCGAAGATGGAGTATGGCTGCCTTAATGGCGGGATGAAAAACAGTCATACACACAAAACTCCACTGCCTACAGGCAGTGTCCGCAGGAGTATCAGCCTGCGTACGTAGAAAGAAATAAAAAAAAGAGGAAAGCCTCTTCCCTGGAATATGAATATTTTCATGGAATACTGTTTGGTTTGCAAATATATACACATATATGCAAATTGTACTCAGTACTCAGAGATTTCATTCCACCTTGGAACTGCTCTGCCTTCATGCTTTCTCTGCTCAGCAGATTCAGGTTAGCCTTGTACTTTTCATAAATGTCAGCGCAGCAATATCAAGAATTCTTCTTTTTTTTTAATGAATGCAATTAAGCACTGCCCCTGCAGAGGTCATTTAAAGAAGTTAGTTTCATTGAAGAGATCAGATGTACAGTATTATCAGTTTGTCGTCAGTATCATCAATGTGTTTAGAGATATAGATGTTACTTTTTGTTTTGTTATGTTTTATTTTGTGTTGCATTGTTTTTCAGCAGATGATTACTTAGGATATTAAACAGTCTGTGTGTGTGTGTGTGTGTGTGTGTGTGTGTGTGTGTGTGTGTGTGTGTGTGTTCAATCACAGAACATGTCTTACCAAATCTGGGAGCTTGGCATCTTTGCTCTTATGGGTGCCATAGGTGAGTGTATGTCTACTGGTGGCAAGCTCTTCCTCTTCTTCTTTTCCATGTTTGTTCCAACTTTACTGTCTCCTCTTGTCTTTACCACCTCCTCTCTCTCTCTCTCTCTCTTCTTTCTCTCTCTCTCTCTCTCTCTCTCTCTCTCTCTCTCTCTCTCTCTCTCTCTCTCTCTTTCATTTTCTCCCTCTGTCCATCTGTCTCCCCAAAGTTTGATGATGATTGGTTTGTGAGACATGATTGAAGACTACAGAGGCTGATCCTGATTGGTTGGTGACATGAATGAAGGACGCACACAGGTTGACACTGATTTGTGGAGGTGTGTGAAAGAAAGAACTAAGTCAGAACTGAGGGGCATTTTATTTTGAAAGACAAAGGCGATACTAATTTGTGGGATGGTATGAAACAAAAATGTGAATATGGATTCTGATTGGTTCGGTTTCAGGAGGTATCCTGGGTGCCATTTTCAATGTCATCAACCAAAAGCTGACACTTTACCGCAGCAGGTAATCATAGATCAAGTGTCTGTGAGAGTCATGAATTTTTCCTCTCTCATAATACCACCACAAGTTATGATAGAGCTGACTGCTGTCTTAAACAGTAAAAAAAATAACTGCCTAGCAATTAATTGCAAGGAAAAGCTGGTCAGCAGATTCTGTGACTCTTATACATCAAAGATTTACTGAATTCATATTTTAATGTTTGCCTTCATTTCATGTGATCAGGATTGCTATAGAACCAGTGTGTTACTCAATACATTTTGGTCTCCATTTCAGTTATCAGCTTAGGATTATAGTCATTGTATAATTTGTATGTGTATCACTGCTATGAAAGATTTTCTGAACAAATTTCAATTGTGTAGATTTCCTGTGTCTGTTTCATGAAATAGGGAATGTTTTCAACATGCTATAATTGAGTGGTGGTTTGGAACATGCTCTGTCACAGTAATGTTAAGATTACATGTGCAGTGTGTGTCTGCTCACAACTTTTCTGTCATATTTCTGAAAGGACCCCTGGACATTGGAAATTAGGTCATTGCTTTTACTCAGCTCATCATTACATAACTAGCAAATGTTTTGCAGTGTCCATAGCAAGACATCCACAATTCTAGCAGTTTTTATCATTTTTCAAGTGTCAGACTCAAAGGAACTAGGCAGTGAAAGAAGGTAATCGAAAGAGTTGAGAAAATCAAGTTTGATCTGTGCAGCCTCAGAGGAATTTTATGATTGGTGTAATTGATGTATTTGATAGCAAATGCTGTCAGTACTGAAGAGTGTTTCATACAATAACAGCATTGATCTTTTTCCTTCCAGTTCAGACAGCAGTTTTTGTTTCTTGAGTTCAGTGTATTTGCTTCTCTGCGGCATGACTATATGTCAAAGTTGAAAGCATGAAAATTTGGAAGCCATAACACAAATGGTCGTATGATATGCTGAGCTGGAAGTTTCAGTTGTCCGTTTCAGGTACATGTACAACAGGTTTCAACAGGTGTTGGAGGCCATCGTGGTGGCCTGCATCACTGCAGCTGTCGGCTATCTCTCCATTTACATCAACAACGACTGCAAGCCCCTACAGAAAACACCAGCGAGACGCAAGTTCAGGTGTTGTTTGTTTGTGTGATCACTGTGTGATTTGTCATTCTGACTGAAGCGTAGAGGTTGAGAAGACAGAGAACAGGCTGTAGAGTCGTACATGTGTAAATTAATACGTGTCTATGGATACAGGAAGTTGCATCATAGGTAACCATTGTTAAAAACAGAAGCTGAATAAAGATTTGTCTGCTCTGCTACGATTTCTTGTTTTCAAGTGATCTTCATTATGACACAGGTATTACTGCATTGTGTATGGACTGAATATTGTACGTGAAATTGAAGTGTGGAGTGCAGAACAATACAAAGTAAGCATTATTGCATTGCTGGAAAAGAATCTTTTTATTTCTTTTCTCATAAACACATTGCATTCTGAAACAGAACATTTCTTTTCTTTCCAAACAGTTTTTACTGTTCTGTTAAAAAATGATGTGTCATTTGATTGCTTTTGTGTGTGTGTGTGTGTGTGTGTGTGTGTGTGTGTGTATTTTCCCCTTCTCTGTTTTCCTTTGTTCATTTCCTTTGTAGGAAGTACAAGCACTCCACTTTGTTCTGTTCTCAGTATTATTGATGAAGTATGTATCATATGATAGTGGCCAGAAAGTTTGAGTCAGTCATGCTGATTGAAGGTTCAAAGTGATGTTGAGTATTTTATCAATGATGATTGGTTGTTTTTCTATGCGTAACGAGATGTCTGGTCGCTTACAGTTCTTCTGTCGTGATGGCTATGACAGCGCCTCCACCAACCTGTTCTTCGACACTCCCGAGTCCAGCGTCAGACGCCTTTTTCATGAACCTCAGGTGTATCATTATCTGTGTGTGTGACAGCGAGAGAGAGAGTGCGTTGCATATATGTTAAATCATCCCTGTGTGAATTTTGTACTGTACGTGCTTGTATTTCCAGAGTAGTGTTGTGTGGCAGGGGTTTTCAGAAAAACCCTGATGGTGTTGGATGTTTTCAGGGTCCTTTGAGTTCGTGACCTTGGGTTGCTACACTGTCCTGTACTTTTTCCTGGCCCTGTGGACATACGGCCTCAGTGTGCCAAGCGGTCTCTTCATTCCCAGTCTCCTCATTGGGGCGGGCTGGGGACGTCTGATGGCCAGGCCTTTGAGTTGCTGCCTGAGGTAAGTCCTTTCCCTCTTCTTGCAGACTGGTGTAATCCCTGGTGTATTCCCAAGTCCTTGTTCTCTGATTGGGTGTATATTTACATATTTTTTTGTGTGTGTATGCTAATTTCTTATTCCCAGTGAGCAACCGAGACTTCATAGCCAGGATGGGCATGGCGCGAGCAGCATTCATCATTCTAAAGAACATCTGGGCCTCAGGAGAAATCAGAAAGACCATAAAATTGTGTATCTTCAAATCAAACATGAAGTCAGTTCTGCTGTACGGTTGCGAGACTTGGAGAATGACCAAGGCAGTACAGCAAAAAATTCAGACCTTCATCAGCACCTGTCCGAGATGCATCTTCAACATCAGATGGCCAGAGAAGATGAACAATGGAGATCTGTGGACGTAAGCAGGACAGGAACCAGTGGCCAAGCAGATTCTGTGGAGGAAGTGTGGCTGGATTGGACACACTCTCAGAAAGCCAGCATCCAGCACCACACGCCAAGCCTAACATGGAACCCATAGGGGAAAAGGAAGAGAGGCCGAACTCACAGCAGCTGGAGGTGAGACACTGAGACAGAGATAGAGGCAGGCAACTGGACAGGCATTCAGTGAGCAGCCCAGAACCGAGTGCGATGGCAGAGTGTTGTCAATGGCCTATGCTCACCCTTGAGCTATGGACCTAAGTAAAGTATGTAAGTTATCTGGCTTACTTTCTGTTTATTCACTGTGTTTCAGAAGTTGAATCTTGATATCTTGTCTTTGAATCACTCTTGTGTTTTAAGTATCAGGTCTGTTGCTTGGTCTAGACCCAGGTATTTGAACGATTCATGTCAACTCAACTTCAGATACGTGTGGTGCATGGAGCTTATGTGTTTGTGGTGTACGTGTGTGCATACATGCATATGTGTATGCATGGAATCTCATTCTTGAGGTATCAGATACATGACAGACTTGTTTATGGACATATCTGTGAAATCAGATAATGACTGGTCAAAATTCCATCTGAATAGCGAATGTAGGTCACATGCGCATTGGGTTTTTTTTTTGTTGTTGTTGCGTTTTACTTTCTGGCCTATGGTGTTTTGTGATGCGTTTATCAGCAAATGGTGTAGAAAAACATAAGGTCATCGATGATGGGTCAAGAAGAAAAGGGAGATGATTACGAACAGAACATGTGTGTTTTCAGTTTCACGCCGGCCCAGGGAAGTACGCTCTAATTGGAGCTGCAGCACAGCTAGGTATCGCCTATCCTTGTCTAATTGCTGCCGCCTCTTCTCTCACATCTCTCTCTCTCTCTCTCTCTCTCTCTCTCTCTCTCTCTCTCTCTCTCTCTCTCTCTGTTGTATATCTGTCTATTTGTCTGACTTTGACATGCTACCTTGGGCAAGCCCTCTCCTTCTTCCTGCAGATTGGTGTACTACCTGATGTACTACCTCTTTCTCTCTCTGTCTGATCCACTCTCTCTCTCTCTCTCTCTCTCTCTCTCTCTCTCTCTCTCTCTCTTCCCATCACATTCAACTCTGAGGCTCACCATGTATAAGACTGTTGTGTATGTGACCATATTTATCCCCACCATCAAGGTAACTGAATCCTGTCATTCAGGCTTATGTCTAAGCACAACAGCATTGTGCATGTGTTTCATTTTCATGTCTAAAATGGCCTACTTATTTCCAGAAGGCGAATTTGTTTTCCTTTGTAAGCATTCATGCGCGGGACTTTACTTTAACCCTAAGATACCATGGAATTTAACCAAGAACCTGAACTCATTTGCCAAGGAATTTTTAGGGAAAATCAGGTGGTTGCTAAAAAATATTGTGGGGTTCAGATGTGAATTAATTTACATAAGAATATATATTCTGAAAGGAAAATGAATGGACAATACAAGAAAAAATGTTTTATTGTATGTTCTGTGAGTTTGTGACCTGTAGAATTTTTTATAGATAAAATATTTGAAAACACAGAACACATTTTCTGGTTTACTTATCATTAATTGTTGTTGCTAGATAAGTATAGTCTGTAACTTGTGCACAAAAATGGGTCAGTTGAACAAAAACAATGTTAGAATAACATAAACATAATAAAACAGCTTACCTCACTCTTGCTTTGTATGAAAATATTGCCTTTTTTGAAAGAACCATAAGATCCACTTTCTTCAGGGAAACAGTACTTCACACCACAAAGAGTCTGTGAAGGTTGATCATGGAAATAAAAACATCAGCACTGTCGTTATTTCACACAGTCCTATTCAGGAACACTCTGGAACTTGTCAGTTTCTTCACTAGACTGTAAAATTTGCTTTTGAAATGATGGCTACAGTACATAATCCACACTGAAAACAGTCACTGAAAGTGTTTTCTTCCGGTTAAAAAAAGAATAATAGCAGCCTATTTTTCACAAAATCCAATGCAGGAACATACACGATCTTGACTAAGTGGAAAATCCAGTAAGAAATAATAGAATGAAATAAGAACAATAAAAAAAAAAATGCTGTTATGATACTAAAATGCTTCTCTGGTGGGGAACTAGAACAGCTTGATGTGCCAGATTTCAAAACGGGTGATAATGCACACACACATGCACACACACACACACAACACACACACACACACACACACACACACACACACACACACACACACACACACACACACACAGTCATTCATTCAGTCACTCACACACACACACACACACACACACACACACACACACACACACACATCTGTTTCTTGCCGTTACCAAAGGAAATATGTCTGTGGTCAGCAGTGGATGTTTTGACCTTTGTGACCATTGGTATTTTTTTTCATGATGCCCATGAGTAGTGTGAGGCCCAAAGAACTGCTTCATTTCTAGCATGTTGGTCTCTTTCCATGTAGCAAATTTAGAGTATTTTTTTATTTGCTGTGGCCTTGCCTGATTTGCTGAATTGTTTGTTGTGCATATCTGTTTGTTTCTGTGACTGATTTTTTGCACTATCTATGATAAAAAGGGAAAAAAACCTATACATTTCTCCACACTTGATTGTTCTTTCAGACCAGGATTCCTTACAAAATCAGTAAAGTTGGCTGAAACCCATCAACTGACTGAAATGTCAACATTGACAAACACACCACCACACCCCCCTGTCATGCTCCTTTCACCACATGCTCTGCTTGGCTTGCCATGCTGCGAGATACCACCTACCCTCCCCCTGCCCCAGTCTTCCCCCTTGCACACGACCAGTTTGTGTTCAGTTTCTGCTTTCCGCTGACAATGCTCTCTAATGAGTCATCACTCACTTCAGCCACAGCATTGAGCTCAAAGTTGAAGTCAGTTCTGTCTTCTACGTCGATCATTTGTGGCTGCACCCTCACTATCCTCATTAAGTAGGTGCTCTAATTCATGCTGAGCTTCAGCTAATTCCATCAGTCGTGGACATTTTTTCACCCTTATCACTCATGCTTGTCCCTGGCGTCGCCATCTTGCCAGCCTCGCATAGATGAGGAGTTCTTTATCACTACAGTCACTCGCTCAGATCACTTGAAAAAGTCATTGCCGGTGTCGAAAGGGGGTTTCCCTGATATTTTTAGATTCTACGGACCTTCACAATTTTGAAGGTATAATAGTTATACTTCCTGGACACTATCTGAATTTACATGGAGCGGAAATGATTGACTGCAGTTCATGAATGGCGATTGTGGCAGTGGCAGGGGCATAACTTATCTGCCATTCTGGAACGGCATTGTGGCAGTCTAAAGGTTATAGTCTGATTTGAAGGACGAGGAGAGGGAATATGAATCTGCATGAGATGTCAACTGTGAAGAGAAGATCTCTTCCAACCTTGCTATCTTGATACGGAATCAAACCGGCCATGTTGGATAAAGAGTCAGACACCTAACCGCAAGGGCCACTAGGCCTGATTTCGGATACGTAAATTGCACAGTATAAAGCTACTTAAAGGAGAATTGGAATAGGGCATTTTAAAACAGTGGTAACAACTAGAAGGAGCTTGGGAGTTCACATACCTGTATGAAACTGGAATGATCCTGTGTAGTTTTGGTTTCTGTCTCGTTCCCCCCTTCTTCCCCCCCCCCCCCCATCTTCTCCCTCCTCTTTCCTCTTCAGTTCCCAGACCACTATCCTTTCTGTCCTACTTTTCTTCCATTTCTCCCACTCCAATATTCCGTAGTTGTGCCAAGTGTGTATCACACGTGATGTGTGTGGTTTGTTGTGTGTACAGCACCTTATGGTGTGTGAACTCTTGTCAGTGTGTACTACCATGGGTGGTGAGCACACTGTTGTGTGTACGACACCTGATGATGTATTGACTGTTCTAAGTGTATACCAAACCTGATGGTGGGTGAACTGTTTTAACTGGTTAACACACCAATAATGCTATGCGGTATAGTGGTGTATATTTGAAATTACAGTTTGTATGTCCCTAGGATTATAGTGTGTGTGTGCTGAAAATTAGTGTGTGATTCTGAATGATAGTGTGTGTCCTGAATTATGGTGTGTATCCCGGAATGTGTATGTGTCCTTAGAATTATGGGGGTGGGGGGGGGGGGGGCTGAATAGTGCTGTGTGTCCTGAACAAAGGGGTGCATTCCAAGTCTCACAATGTTATCTGAACAGTCATGTGTGCTTTGAATGATGCGTGGTGAGTTATGGGAGTGTGCCTGGATGATGGTGTGCCCTGAACACTGATATGTATGTCAAATGAATACGCACTCCCTGTTGGTGTATACCTGGAATGATAGTGTGTGCCCCTAAATGTTAGTATATGGGTCCTGATTGACACTACACGCCCCTAAACATCTGCGTATGTATGTGCCTTGAGTGATAGTGTGTCCACTGACCATGGCTGTCGTGAATGTGCAGCAGTGAGAGGAGTACAGCAGTGTGACCAGAGTAATGATGAAGGTGTGTGTTGCTGCAGGGGGGGGCATCGTGCGCATGACGGTCAGTCTGACGGTCATCATCATGGAGGCGACAGGCAACATCTCCCTGGGTCTGTGCATCATGATCACCCTCATCTGCGCCAAGTGGATGGGCGACTTCGTCGGGGAGAAGATGGGCTGTGGGGGTCAGTGGTTCACAGCCGCATTTTTCAGGGGAGCGAGGTTTTTCAGGCTCACTGAGTCTTGGGGAATGTCGGGGTTTAGAATGAAGTCAGATGGGGGCTTTGCTGGACTAAGTGATGTACTTGATGTGAGTAACTGTGTCTGTACATTAGCGACTGGACTGTTTAGAATGCATGGCATGGATGTCTGATGGTTTTTTATTGTTCAGTACTGTCTTTTGGGATATGGAGTGTATGTTTCCATTGTGAGTGAGCTGGGGTCTCTTTCTGAGGGCATAGAAGGTAAAAAAGATTAGAGCAGAGAAATAAGTAATCACGGAGAAGATGGCTTTGAGTCAACTTCACTGGATTCTTTGGACAGTTGTGAACATAAAGAGGGAATAGAGATCTATGGCCCAGGTGTTTAAAAATTAACAAACAGTAGAAAAAGATCAACTTCACTGGATTCTTTGAACTGTTGTAAATGAAGAGGAGAAGGAGATCTTGGCCCAATTTGTTGAAAAATTATCAAACAGTAGAAAAAGATTCAGAAGTGTGATTCACTGCCTCTTGTTAAATGAACAAAATATTCTAGTTTGAATTGAATTTGAAACATCATTCTTATGTCCATATTTTATCAAGTTCATCAACAAACTCAGCTGCTTGTTCTAATAGTGAAAAACCTTACCATGATTACATGCAGATGTTAAGCTACCCACAGATGTGGAGCTAACTCATGTACATAGGTTTTGATCATGTGGATGATATGTGTGTGTGCAGCATGGAATCTACGATATGCATGTCCATCTGTCCAGTGTCCCCATTCTAGATTGGGAGCCTGCGGCACCGACTGCCACCATCCATGCCAGGTAACATATGACATGTGTTACAGCACTTGAAGGTAGTTTTACAGCACTGTGGCTCATTCTAGTTAGGCCATCAGAAGGTGTAACATATGAAAAAAAACTACTTGTAGATGTGTTAGCAAGGTAAAAAACAGCCTGTGTTCTAGGAGGATCTAAAGGAGCAAATGGTGGATGGTAGTATTTTGTTGTTGTATACTATAATACAGTGTTGTTTTCTTGGTTTAGATTACGTTGTATTAATGAAATAAATTCTCATAAGAAAAAAAGTAGTCCTATAGGTTGGAGTATTCCTTGTATTTCATGTCTGACATGAACTTGCTTCCATTGTAATCACATGAACGACAGTTGCACTCTAAATCGCTGTGACCCTGATCCATGAAATTGGTTCTCCGCACATTTAGCCATTTGTGATGTGCCAGAATCCAGACCACTTTGAGCTTTGGTGTGCTGACCCCCAGAGTGTTTGCTGTGATGTTCATGCCATCCAACTAACCAACCACATGTATTGTAACATGACCTGTGTAGATTGCAGTAAAGTGAGGGGATGATCTGTATGGACGTCTGCTGTGCCGCTTGCACACAGGCCACATTTTATACCCATTCTTTCTTTTAAAAGGTGAAGAAGCTCTGTGGTGTATTCCATGTCATGTTCCACTCACAGTGAAACATATTCTTTTAGATTGTTGGGACTTGCACCATGTGAGACATAAACCTTTACAGCAGAGTCCATAAAAACCCTGTTCAGAGATGTCCCACCTGACATGATCTTGAGTTTCTGAAAGAGATTAACATTTTTCATCTGATTTAAGATTTTACGGAAGAAAGATTTTTAATGAAGTTTCTGGGTGCATTTTTAGAAGATGTATTTTAAAGAGATGTGTGAAAGTTTTTTTGTTTTTTTGATGATTTGTGAGCTGATTTTAACATGGTGGCAGCCCTGATATGGCCCTTTGCGGTCGGCTGGGCTGTAAGCAACATTACCTTACCTTACCGTATGGACGTCTGCCTGCCTTTCAGTTTACCATGTGCTGTGTGTGTACAGGGAAGTGATGAGTCACCCAGTGACGGTGTTCAGAGTGCAGGAAAAGGTGGGCCGCATCGTCGACATCCTGAAGTCAGAAATCCACAACGGTTTCCCTGTGGTTGATACTATCGACGTCGACATACTTATGCAGGTGAGTTGTGTGTATCCTTGCTCTTCATTGTCACCTTTGTGTGACATTTGTTTTGTGTGTGTTTGTATATTTGTGCTTACAGAATCCTTGCTGTTAATTGTCATCTTTGTGTAGCATTTGTTTTTGTGTGTGTGTGTGTGTGTGTAGTGTGTTACATTAGTGCTTACAGAATGATGCAACAAAACATCAGACATGGACAGTTTGTGATCAGAATGTAGTTTTCTGCTGATGCTTAAAGTGAAGTTAGTTGAAAAAGAATTCTCAGCATTCAAGATGATCTGCAGTCAGTGGCCATGGCTGGACGTGGTGCAGGATTGAAAACACTACAGGAGGTTGTCTTTGTTGTATTCTGCTGTGGATGTCAGCTAACTTGGGAAAAATAACACAGGTTCTTCATGCTAAACCTGTATATCTATCTGTGTATTGTGTATGGGTGTATATATATGTATATCTCTCTCTCTCTCTCTCTCTCTCTCTCTCTCTCTCTCTCTATATATATATATATATGTATGTATATTCATAACACAATAGGAAGATGAAAGCCTTTGCTTCACCCTAGTGCATGAGAGTTGTTGCACTTGAGTGAAAATGGAAAACATGGCTGTGAGACTGCTGCTCTGATCACTGCTTTTCTGTGGGTGAAGAGCTACACTTGTGTGTAAATTAAAAAAGAAGATTAAGCCTTGACTGTACCCTGCTACGTACATACTGTCGATGATGTGTAGGAAGAGAAAACGGCAAGAAGATTGAAGTCATAATAATAGACTGCTCTCTGTGATAGCTAAACATGTGTACGGGATAGAAACCAACAGGAGGATTGAAGTTCTGGCTGTACACTACAATGCATGTGTAGCAAAACTTGTGTATTGATAGAAAGTATCACATCTTTGGTATATCCAGCTGTGTGGGGGTCACTAAACAAGTAGGAACAGAAAACAGCATGGGGAGATTTCATTCAAGGTAAGGAGGATAGGACACGGGGGCCTTATTCCTCGTGAACCCGGGTTTGTCAGAGGTTGCTGATGCTTTGGTCACATTCGACTGTGATGTCCACACCCAGCAAAGATGATGTGAAAGACAGGGATTTCTTCCCAGAAGAATGCAAAGGGGTAGGGGGGGGGGGGGGGGGAGGGGATGAAGCTTGTCTGACATCACACTGGCACTGCAGAAATGTTCAAGATGTTGAGATGCAGTCTGAACACGGAAATTTCAATGCTGGGTGCCAGTATGATTTGAACTGGCAATGTCTGTGAATCGGTTTATCTCTCATCACACATCTCAAACCATTCCATTTTGTGACATGTGG
The DNA here is from genome assembly GCA_016801955.1 of Conus betulinus. Lineage (NCBI taxonomy): Eukaryota > Metazoa > Mollusca > Gastropoda > Neogastropoda > Conidae > Conus > Conus betulinus. The sequence goes on along the minus strand of JADBJO010000044.1, from coordinate 856,262 downwards.
GAGATTTGGTAGGTAGATGGTGAAGAGCATTGTGTTTGTTCTCTGTAGCTTGTATTTGAATTGATGCAGGCAGAAATGCAGAATTAGTAAGCTTGATAACTTTTCTTTTGTATTTTGGATGCAAGCTCTTAATTCATGTTGTACCATTATCTGTGTGTGAGCCTCAAATATCACATATATCATTTTGCGCTCTTTATTGTTTTTTTACTTTTTAACAAGTTCAGATGTAGTGGTAAGTGTCATGTCTGTTTATATATTTGTTGCATGTACAGGGCTAGAATTTTTCAGATAATTTTAGTTGTGCAGGGGTCAAATAGATAAAAAAAAAGATCTGCTGGTCTCCAAAATTTCAACTTACCCTCCTTAAGTAAAGAAACTGCTGATAAATGTCATGTTTATTCTTCTGTAGTGCATGATTAACATTTTATTTGTTCCTTTAGTGCGTATGATAAACATCATATTTGTTCCTCCATGATGTAATTTGTTATTTATCTTTGTGCACTCTAAGAAAAGCTCAGAAGTTTCTGGGCTAACATCACTGACCTTCGTCTTCCTTGAAAAATTGTGAACCTAGCCCATCAGTGAAGGTTTTATATTGTTTTACACATACACTCCAGAAACTCGCATGATTGTGTGTGTGTGTGTGTGTGTGTGTGTGTGTGTGTGTGTGTGTGTGTGTGTGTGTGCAGTCATGTAACAGTGTTCATCAGACCTTTGGGAAGTTCCGAGGCACCATTCTGCGTCACCAGCTGATTGTGCTTCTGAAGAGAAAGGTACGGGTGTTGGTGAGGTTCAGGCGTAACCCAAATACACAAGTCTGTGGTGAAGCAATAAGAGCATTGATCTGATTGCATTTTATCTAGGACAAAGTGAGTATTTAATTGCCACATGTTTATTGTATATGGGATGCAGGTGATGTAAATTAACATGTATTTTGTTTCAATCATGATATTGTAGGGCATTGCTTGCTTGGTCTCAAATTTGAGTTTGATTGCAAGGTGCAATCTCCTTCTCCCCATCCACCCCTTTTCCCCATCCCAGAGTATTGAATATTCCATGGATGATGCTCCATCTTCAGCTCAAGCAGCATACATGCACACTTTTGGTAATGAGTGTAGTTGACACAAGAGGACCTCATCATCAAGTATCTGGGAGAATGTTGTTGATTATTTACAGGTATGGCTGGAGAATCCAGACTACCTCCATCTGCAGCAGTCGCTGACAACTGCAGACTTCAGGGACAACTACCCCGCTACCCACCAATACATGTAAGTGTTTCTTTCACTAGATCTTTTGATTTAATACATCTCAGGGCTGCTCTGCTGTCCTGGATGTTTCATGTCATTGTTGTTGCTCCCATTCAACATGTGTCACTATTCCCACAACGGTAGTTTTCCAGCAGTAAGCCACTCCTTTTTCCTTTTTTTTTGTGTGTTTGTGTGTGCTTATGTGTAAACTCTAACTTTTGCGGCTTTTACCCTGGCAATGGCCTGTTTATGTAATTTTCAGATTCTGTTCTTAGCTTGCCATAGAGTTATCTTCTCATGATCTGCAAAGGTCAGACAAACTTGAAACATGTTTGGAGAAATCAGATTTCATCACCTTTCACATGGCAGAATGATTCATGATTAGGGAAGTGAGCATCATAAACAATATCTGAATATTATTTTTACTTGATCAACAACAAAAAAGGAAGAAGACAAGAGGGAGATAAATCCAGCCTTTTAATATGACCTCAACACTACCTCATTCTCTGTGAGTGATCTTCCATGATCATGTACTTTTATTGTGAACACTTTTCTCTTAATCCACTTTCTTTCTTGAAATAGAAAGGCACCCTTCTTCATGCTCTTATTTCTTTTTGTAACAAATGGCTATCAGCATTCATCAACCATTCTGAAAAACCTTCTCCTTGTATTGAGCAGAAAACAATGGATATCCTTGTTAAACATACTGGAGTTACTTCAGTTTCAGCATCCACTGCCAGTTTGTTCTTATTTTGTTTTTCTGTTCTTTTCCAGCACATCAGTATTTCACCTGAGGAGAGAGAGAGTTCACTGTGGACCTGGAGACTTTCATGAACACATCACCCTACACACTGTGCATGAGGTAAACTGTCTGCCGCTCAGTGCATTCCATGTCATGCTCCTCATACTGAAACATATTCTTTAAGAGTGTTTCGACTTGCATGATGTGAGACATAAACACTTTACAGCAGACTTTAGAAGGTGTGTTTTAAATGTTGTGTGAATGTTTTTTTTTTTGTTTTTAAATGATGACTTGTGAGTTGATTTCAGTGCAGTGACAGCCCAGACATGGCCTTTGGAGTCGGCTGGGCTATAAGCAGCATTGCCTTGCCTTACCCTTTCCTTACCTGGGAAGACTTAGGGGAATCTGTGTACCATGAAGGCTTTTCTTTTTGTCCTTCCTTCTGTTTTTTTTTCTTTCTTTCTTTTTTTCTTTTTATCTTTTATTCCTTTTTTTTTTTCTTTCTTTCTCTCCCTTCAATTTTTCTGCCTTTCCTTTTTGTGCTTCCAGTTCTTATAGAACAGGGATGAAGAAATGCTGTCTGTGTGTCTGTCTGTCTGTGTGTCTGTCCATGGTCAAAATGTATTCCACTCACTCCAGACAAAACTTCTGGGCTGATCTTTATGAAAATTTGTACATATGTTCATTATGGGTCGTGGATGATGCCCAATGTTTTATTTTACCAGAATAGCCATTACTACGGCTATAACGGCCCAACATGTTTTTTTTTCTTCATTATGGAATATCTCAGAAAGTACTTGTATTCAAGATAAACTGGGAGTACGTTTATATGCTTTGCATCTTGTTTTCTGTATTACTTCTGTAATCCGTTGAGGCCAGTGTCCGTAGGAAACAGTTTTGGAGAGGAGGACAGCACAGTGTGCTAGGCAAAAGAGACCGGGCAGCAGATTCTGAATGGTAGATGGTCTTTTGTGAATTGTGCTCTTCTTCCCCCTGTCATACCTTTTTTTGTTTTTGTTCTTTTTTTTTTTCTTGTGTAAAAGGTCTGTACAGATTGTGTCTTGAGATCCTCATTAAGTGGAATTGTCATGTCATCTGCAGAAAAAAAAAAGTTTAAAAATTGAAAAAGGACACAAGGTAGCGGCTCTCTGCTGGTCATGTTTTATGCCATATAAAAAAAAAAAGTGGCAGAGAAATAGATGTTACTGTAACCAGCTTTTATGCTTGAAGTGAAAAACAAGCTGCTGACAGTGTTCAATGTGTGTGTGTGTATGTGTTTTGCAGTCTGCATCATTTCCCCGTATCTTCAGACTGTTCCGCGGTCTGGGTCTGCGCCATCTGGTGGTGATCAATTCAGATTCTGAGGTGAGCTTGACACAAAAGGAAAGGGTCACTAACATTTTCATCCTGTCACATTGTTTTTAACTCTTTGAGATATCAAGATATTTCACATAACATGTATACCAAATAACTTGTAGATACCAAATAACTTTTCTAGATGAATTTATGAAACAGATTATTTGGGTTTTATTTTTTTAACAAGTAAAAAGCTAGTTCATTGTCATTCACTGTCACACTGAATATGAGCTGAAAAAATTTTTTAAGATATTTTTTTTCTTCAAACCAAAGCTTTTTGGAAGTGGTGGCCACTAGCACAGCAGCTCATGCTTCAAAACACCGTATCTTAATACCCAAACCATCTGAAATCACTGGTATTGAAGTGAAATATAGGGTCACCCTCAACAGGCTTATCGGTGGTTAGTCGATTATGGGAGATAGGCAGGTTAGTAGTTAAAAGTTTTAAACATTTCAATTCTTTCTATTATTCAAAGCCCAGGAGAAGGTGTGTAATTTATTTGTGAAAATAGATGGAAAACACAGATGTTTTTGTTCTTTATTTTCATATTTTGCAATGAAATCACTGGATGTGTGTCTGAACTGTTTATTTTTCTCATTTTTGTTTCCATCCTTTGCATTGGCCAAAGTTTGACCCCATACACTCTGATTTGTGGTGTTCAGGTTCTGGGCATGGTGACAAGAAAGGACCTGGCCCGTTACAAAGTGACTCATCATAGAGGGGAGATGAGGATGGAAGAGAAGATGATCTCACATGGGGTCACCACTGACTGAGCCATACGACTTTACCACTCAGCTGCCTCTCCACTATGATACCATATGCACCTCGCACAATGCTGTATCTCTGTGTTGCAATCTCTCACACTTCATGCATCTTTTCACTGCAAAACATCACTCAGCTTTCACAAAAGACCTGTCTATTGCTGCTGCAGACTCGCACATTAAGTAGGCTTTTCCCATCAGCTCAACTTCTTTAATGGAGTATTATGTTCAGTTTTTACTGTCAGCCTTTTTTCTATGCAGCAGAATGTTCACCTCTCAAATTGAGCTTTCCATTGTAACATGGTGTTCATTTTCAGTCATTTGCCTATTTTTATTTATATCTCACTTTCCATCTGATTTCATTTCAGTGTGGAATTCATCTGTCACTTTCATTGAGATTTTTTTCTTTTCACAACAGTATGGTGTACACACTCATATTCAGCAAGATTTGTACAACCATATGTTATTTGCCTCTTATATTTAGACAGGTTTTTCGCAGCAATATGGTGTTAATCTCTAGTATTCAGCTGCCTCTTCAATGCAATACAGTATTCTCCACACATCATTGGTTCATCTCTCACATGTATTGATTTTTTTTCATCTTATTGTTCTGTGTTAAAGTCTTTGCAAGCAACAGATGGTTTGCCAGGTCTGTGTGGCTAAAATTGTGGCTGTTCATGAAGTTCTAGGACTTACGATGGGCCATATACTGCCTCCAGTCTAGAGTGCATTTTGCTGGAATGGACTGTCAAATCTCTCTCTGTTTTTTTTTTTTGTTGGTGGTTTTAGTTTGTTTTTTTTTATGAATCCGAATATAGTGTTCATCTTTTCATTGAGCCATTGTTTTACAGTGACTTCTCTCCCATAATTGATCATTTTAACTTGTATGGAACAAGTGAGTCTATATATATATATCACACAGCTTCGGTTGTCTGTGTGCATGTGTGTGTGTGTGTGTGTGTGTGTGTGTGTGTGTGTGCCTGTGTGTGTGTGTGTGTGTGTGTGTGTGTGTGTGTGTGTGTGTGTGTGTGTGTGTGTGTGTGTGTGTGTGTGCATGCATTGGAAACTTTAATGTTGGCATTTCTCAGCTAGTAGACACAGGAACTTAATCAGACTTGGAAGAATGATAGATATTCTTCAGAACTTTCCAGTCATTCTGTGTGTGTGTGTACGCGCGTGTGTGTGTGTGTGTGTGTGTGTGTGTGTGTGTGTGTGTGTGTGTGTGTGTGGGAAACTTAAAGGTTGGCATTTGTCAGCTGGTACAAACAGGAGCTTAATCATCACTTGGAAGAATGATAGATATTCTTCAGACCTTTCCAGTCATTCTGTACGTGCTGGAAACTTAATGGTTGGCATTTGTCATCTGATACAAATAGGAGCTTAATCAGACTTGGAAGAATGATAGATATTCTTCAGACTTTCCAGTCATTCTGTGTGTGTTGGGAAACTTAAAGGTTGGCATTTGTCAGCTGGTACAAACAGGAGCTTAATCAGACTTGGAAGAATGATAGGTATTGTTTTCAGACCTTTCCATTCGTTCTGTGTACAAAGATGTCACTGAATCGTAACAACTATAAAATCTGAAATTTAGCGTTTTCAGTATCAAAGACAGTATTACAATATTTGTTGTAATTATGATCACTCACAATTATTGCTTTATACCCCAAAAAAAAAGAAATTAAGTGATATTATATCATTATGTTAGATGATATAACAAATACCTAGTTCCATTCTGTCAAGATCAGGCTGTTAATGGCATTTTTACTGAGCAGAGGTTGAGAAATGAACTAGTACTATATAGACTGCATACAAAAATGAGAAACAAGCTAGATCACATGATCAGTGTGAAGCATCAAACATGTCACATGAAAATGTTAATGTTGATGGTGCATGTTTTCAATATGTAAATGACCAGCTGGTTTTGAAGAAGAGAAAAGGAATGTATGACCACACCTTCTAACAGAGATAGATCTCTGGGATGAACTTTTTACCTCAACAGCTGCACATACGTTCACTGCGTAAATGGCAGAAAGGGAACCAGTGAAGAAAGAGGCAGGGGATTGCAGTGCCAGTGAAGAGGGGTGGTTGCTACTGCTTAAAGGTGCTGATGAAATAAGCAGACAGCGTGTACAGAAGTGAGAATGTGCTTACTGTGCATTTGGTGGTTTGTGTGTGTGTGTGTGTGTGTGTGTTTTGAATGGGTTTTTTAGTTGAATGTTCATGCTCTCTCCTTCCCTGTTAGTCTCATCCACTCTTTTCACCTCATCCTCATCAGTCATACGGCAAGTGAAGTATTTATCACATATGAGTCAAATAGGCATCTCCCACCTTGTTTCTCTTTTGTCTAGAATTTATCTGTCACATTCAGCTGATCTTTTTTGTTTTAGTGTTTTAGCTTGCTTTTAAAAATTTTTGTACAGTACAGTATTCCTGCGACACTTGGCATCTTTTTTCTGCTTTATTTTGTCTCGGTTACCTCTCACAAGAGTCACCAATTATACTCACTGTTCTTCCTTCATATTCTATTCTCTGTCTGCTTTATACAGACCTGACTATACAGTTACTAGTGTATTTGCAGTTCGTGCCGTACAGGGTTCACTTTTCACATCACTAGTCTTTTTCAGTTTTCACTGCAAGAGGGGACAATCATGTGACTTCAAAATTGTCCCAGATTCTTCACCATGACTCATATAATTATTCATGTTTCATCTGAAATGCAGATGTCAGCATTTGCTGCCTGACTGTACAGTATTTGCATTCTTGGCATTTTTTTTATGGTGAGGAATCTGATCTCTTCAAATTTTGTCTGCTGTAGCCAGAGAGATCTTCTCACCTTTTTTTTTGCATGTTTTGGGAAAGATATGAAGTTATCTTCCATGACAGATGTGTATTAGCAATCAGTGTAGACCGTAAGAGGAAAGGTCTGTGCAAAGCATTGTCCCACAGAGGATAGTCCCTTTTGTGTCCCTGCTTGCCAGCATGTAGTTGAAAAGTTATGTGCATTGTCATTTTGTGTTTGGTAATATGATCATAATCATTAGCGAACGCAATTGTTGGCATGTTATGCTTCTGTTCATCACTACTGCCACAGCATGCAGATAGTGAGGATTATGAAGCATGCTGTAAAATTTTATTTCATTGGATTCTTGGTTAACACAAGGCACAGCGCTGACGCAAATGGTCCGTGATTTACATTTAGTGAAATGTTTGGAACAGAATGTTCCATTATTTAGCAAAAAAAAATGGCACAAATGCTCCATCATTTACATATAGCAAAATTCCGGCATAAAATTGGTGTTGTTTTGCTTATTGTAAGCGCAAAAGGTTGCAGAATGTAACTAAATGTTTGCACAATAAATTTTCATGATTAAGGAAAATATTGGTGCAAAATGTTCCATTGCTTGGAAAAGATTTGGGGGTAGCATTTACCATTATCTTGCAAAGTTTTGGTTCAAAATGTTCTGTCATTTAGCAATGTGTAGGTGACAAACGTTCCTTCATTTACGTATGGCAAAATGATAGACCAAACTAACTGCAGAATATGCTTTATAATGCAAAGGGTTAGCACAAACATGCTGTAATGTTTTTCAGCATACTGCCAAGCATTGGCATCATGTTCTGCTGCCAGCAAATCAAAAGCTGTTCGCACAAATGTTGTGTTCTGGCCACAAAAGATTATGTGATCACCGACGGCTGAAATGGTATGTGCAGTTCTGAGCTGGCTGGAATGAAGCCCTGCATCACTCATATCTCCAACCCCAGCCTTTTTCCATGCAGGGTTGATCCAGTCTCATTGGTGTTGGGGGTTGGGGAAGGGGGTGAATGAAGGTGTGTGTGTTCTAGTCTTGCACACAACTGTTCTATAGTTTGTAATGTGAAGTATGTAGAGAAAGATGGTTGTTGGTGATCCAGAGGGCTTGTCCAGGAGAATATGCTGCTCAAAGCAGAGATGTCCACACGGATGTGTGTGTGTGATGTGTGTGTGGTGTGGTGGTGACAGGGGAAAAGGAGCTGGGGAGAGGAGGGAGGGGTTCTTTGTGTATGGTTGTTGTGCAAATATTTGAAAGCCTTAGGTGGTTGTGTAAATATTTGAAAGCCTTAAGTGGTTGTGTAAGCCATGTGTGGAGATAGGTATGAACCCTTTTTTTTTTTTTTTTTTTTTTTGTAAAAATTTTGGAATTCAGTATTATATCATCACCAATTGATGCAAGTAGTCTGAGCTATTTACTCTTGGTCCCATTTGTCTGTCTTCAGCTAGACACTGCAAAGTTTCCTCTCTAGGACCATGTTTGTGCTCATGTTTGTGCTCATGTTTGTATGGCGCAGCAGTTGATCTAGTGCTTATCCTCCTAGTTTCTGCCTGTCTAGTCATCGGAAGTACATACTAGTGCCAACCTCTGTCTTGCTGACTTCACAGTCCTGTTTGTCTCTTGTTTCTCAGCTAAGTTGCATCACCGAGAACAAGTGCCAGCTTTTCTGGCCCCAAGCTCATAGTGTTTGAAAACTTCCAACATTAAGAGATTGAATGATCAGTGCAAGCCACACATTAGGACAACTGTAGCAGTTCCTATCGATTTGACAAACTCGGTGGGTTTGCAGTCTTGCTGTACATGCTGCCTGTTTTGAATCATTCCAGTTTGCATGGGTATCCTTCAGGATGTCACTCTCCATTATGTCTACTTGGACAGATGTTCTTGTCAAAATGAACTGAACGGGCGCTTTTTATTCCAAATGTTGTTTATAATTGGCAGGTTACTCCTTACACATGAACATTTTTAAGAAACACTTTTTTTTTAGCACATTGCATATGTTTTTTTTTATGTGAAGTGCCACCTGTTGGGCTGCTTGTTCAATCCACAACTAAAGAGATTGTTTATCTGTAAGATGCTTCTCATTGTGATGAAAATCAGTGATATATGTTCATTCCGCAGAATATGTTTTTAGCAAGCATGTATGCATATGTATCTGTGAATGATGGCTGGCTGCTAAGTTTGTAGAACTGAAGTGTGCATAGTCTGAGTGATAATTTTATGGCAGTGAGGGCATTGTCTGTGTTTACACTTATGATCTTGGTATACTTACACATTTCTTGAAGTGTGAAACAGATCTGAATTTACTGGTGCACTTGTAGTTTTTAACACAATTTGTCCTTGAATGTAGTGGCATATAAATAGGAAATGTGTACATCCTACAGGGCTCCTACAATCCTTAAAAGTCCTTAAATGTGCTTAATTTTTGGGACCCCTTTTTCAAGGCTTTGAAAGTTGTTGAAAATAGGTCCTTAACAAGTGCTTAAATATTGTTGCTGCCAATAACTTTGAATAAAGTCTGTATAAAACCTTGTGTCTTTTAAAAGAAAAATTGAAATTGAATTTTTTAAAAAAGTATGAAAGTAAAAGAAGTCAGTGTCAGAGTTGAGTGACGTTCTGCTACATGTGAAAACACCAGAGTTACCGGCCTTCACAGAGCCCCCACACATGATAGAATGATCTGCCGTTTTGAAATTGAGAAGCCAACATGCCAGGGAAGTGTTTGTTTAATGTTGTTTGACTGGAAAAGGAAGAGTACAAAGACTGGTTGCAGGCAGACCCAGGTGGAGATAAAAGTCAGGCCTTTTGCCTTCGTATGTAAAAAGGTCATAGAAATAATTTAATTTGTGTCAGTATTTCATTATATATTTTTCTTAAAATTGTCATTGAAATAAGTTCTTAAATTTTAAAAAAGTACTTAGAAAATTCTTTAAAAGTCCTTGAATTTTTTGTTGGGAAATCTGTATGAATTCTGTCCTGTTGATCATCAATATGTAGAATTATGATATTATCAGCCATGGTTTTTGTTGTTGTTGTTTTTCAAATTTTACAACTGTGAGAGAAAAGCCGTCTGCTGCCATGTCAGAAAGGAATCTCATCCTGTGCTGGCATAGTTATTTGCAATAGGGACTGACTTGAAATAGAGCCATTACACAGTACAGTGCTCGTATGGTTTATAGTGTGTGTGTGTGTGTGTGTGTGTGTGTGTGTGTGTGTGTGAAAATCAGATTGCAAAGAAATGTTGGTGATTTTTAGTTTTAGTCCATTTGAACATTCCTGCCCTCTATCACTTTTGTCACTTTCTGTATGGCTTCTCTGACCCCGAAGGAATTTCTGTCCCAGAACCTGCTTTGAAAATGATTTTCCTAGGTCAAGGTATTTGGGCAAAACTTTCTGTTTCCCTTGACATGAGTTTATTTCTTTTTTTTTTATTTTTTTTGAATTTCTTGTGCTTCACCATAGTTCATTTTTTTAGCTCCTCTCCTCACCTCCCCTCCCCCTCCCTCTCCCACCCCTTCCCTTCTCCTGCTTATCCTCTGGCAAGGTATTCTATTGGTCTTTTTGTTGTGGTGTATTTGTAGTATTTTGTCATTTTTTGTTTGCTAGTCGTATTTCTTCCATGAGATTTTTCTGTAGATCTGCTGTATCCTTCATGTTATCTCGTCTGGTTGATCTATACTTTTTTTTTTTTTTTTTTTTTTTTGCTGTCCCTTTGTTTGATCAACAGTTGATGATGTTGTGTGTATGTGTGCAGATTATCTTTATTGATCATGGCATTTTGACCAATAAAAGAATGTCTATTTTCAACCAACAGTAGGTGATGTGTGTATGTGTGCAGATTATCTTTATTGATCATGGCATTGTGATCAATAAAAGAATGCATGTTTTCAACAACAAAAAAAGAGAATAGTCGTACTTTTTTTATTGATGCTGTAGATTTCTTTACAGAATGGATATATTGAAATAAAGTGTGATTGAACTTAATGTGATGCTGTGGATTCTCTTTGCTTAATTTATTGTCTCTGGTGCTGTGTTTACTGTTCATTTGAAAGCGTTTTGAATTTCTATGTTAATGTCCATGCCATTGAAGTTTCTGGGTGAAGAAGTAAAATACTGTAAAACAACTAAACAGTGCAATGTTTACTAAAACTTTACGAGGCCCCCACTAGCCATACTTTGCTTCTCAAACTCACCATGCCTCCAATAGAAGCTCACTTATACCTGACTATTATTGCTGTTGTTCTTTACTCCCAGAATAGCATACTATCATTAGAGGTTCACCCACCAAACTTGCAATGTACCCCTCAAGAAAATAATTTAGATTAAAAAAAACAGCTGGCACTTCTTTGCTGCTCAGTAAGATCACACATTCTTCCCATTCCTAAAGCTCTCTGATGATAACAGCAGTTGTTAACTTACACAGTGATAATCTGTGACTCTATTGATGGTACTTACTATGCCAAAGTTGTGTCTCTCAGGAAATCATTTGACGCATCCAACAACAAAAAATTGACAGCAGCAGAAGACGAAGGAGTGTCTCAGGAAAAAAAAAAAATTCTGGCTACAATTCAAACTAATAAATGCTTCCAAATCAAACTATGTTGAACTTTTTATTAACTCTGGTGACTAAGATGTCTGGTGCCCACTGGGTGTTCTTCATCCATAAAAGTCATCTAGTTTTAGGTAAGTCCACCCGTGCCTTGTGTATGAAAATTCAACCAGCTCCAAGCACTTGATGGCATGTAATCAAGAAGTGATTGTTGTGGGTAGATGTGTCTAGATCTTGAACATTTGTTTTGTTAACATAGTTGATTTTATAGACACTTTTTATGTTTACTTCAGAAAGGTTGAACAGCTTTTGTCCTCTGTAGGTAGAAAACCCTTTATGTTGGTCGTCTGTTTGCTGTTTGAGAAGTGTGTGCTCAGAACAGTGGGCTTGTAATGCTTACAAACTACGCTTACAAACTCTCTCTCTTTCTCTCTCTTTCTCTCTCTCTCTCTCTCTCTCTCTCTCTCTCTCTCTCTCTCTTCTCACTCTTTGTCCACGTGCAGTCCTAAAAGGGACATGTAAGTTTGACTATGGTATATATCATAAGACTGAATTCCCCTTGCACACATATATGCATTGCCGTCACCCAAATTTACATTGATGTTGTGTTAGTGGAGAGAGCTCAAAGAAGTCATCTTACGATCTCTCTCTCTCTCTCTCTCTCTCTCTCTCTCCTCTCTCACACACACACACACACACACACACACACACACACACACACACACACACACACACACACACACACACACACACACACACACACACACACATTGCTACGAATCCAGTGATACGGCAGCAAAAAAAACCCTGACACCCAGGAAGTTGCTCTCACGTCTCGAAGTTTGAGAAAAGGCATAGCTCAGCAATAATGGCATGTAAATAACATCATCTCATAATCATCATAATCATACCCCCCCTCCCCCCTCCCTCCCCCCCCCCCCCCCCCCCCCCCCCCCCCCCCCCCCCCCCCCATTGTCTCATGTATCCCTTGTCTCGCGATTCCTGTCTGCTCAGTCTTTACCTCATTATGATGATGTCAGATCACTGCGCCTGTGCAGCATCTGTCATCTCTCTGCCGTTCGTTGCATTGCAATGTATCAATTAACCTGTGACTGTAACTGCTACGTGCCTGCAAGAACAACTAAACAGATCTGGACGAAACTTTCGTGAAAAGATTGCAGGTGACCTAAGGACGAATCTGTCGCATTTGGGTGCGGATCAAGATTAAACGGGGGATCCAGGATCCTGGCTTCTAACTTTCGCAGAGGTCTGCGCTCTCCCTAGCGACTTTCCAGTTTTTCTCTTTTCTCATTGATGGATTAGTCTTGCATCTACAGCACGGTAACGCATCTGTACGCTCTTTTACTGTGTTGTCGGTCAACTGTTCAAGTGGGTTTATCATGAAAGTATCAAAAGAGACATCCTGTAAAGAACCGTTGTCAAATGGTGCATGGAAACAGGATAAAGAGATGACAACAACAACAATAATATGGACATGAGGGATCATTCATTTTATTTCCCGTCACCATGTTTGGCATTTTTGCTGTTACTTGGAACGATGATTATAATTATGGTGATGATGATGAAGATGAGGAAAGGCCTCACTCTGAATGATGATGATTATGATAATTACGGTGTAGCTATGGTAACGATGGTGATGAAACGGAATAGATCTGCAATCAGAATTGAAAGGGAGGATAATAACATTATGGGGACAGTAACTTGGGAACGAGGCTATCATAAATTGTCCCTGTGGGTTATAAGTTGGGGGTTACAAGGCTTACATGAATTATCCCTGTGGATGATAAGTTGGGGGTTATGAGGCTATCCTGAATTGTCGCTGTGGATAAGTTGGGGGTTATGAGGCTATCCTGAATTGTCCCTGTGGATGATAAGTTGGGGTTTACGAGGCTATCCTGAATTGTCCCTGTGTGGATGATAAGTTGGGGGTTACGAGGCTATCCTGAATTGTCCCTGTGGATGATAAGTTGGGGGTTACGAGGCTATCATGAATTGTCCCAGTGGATGATAAGTCGGGGGAACAAGGCTATCCTGAATTGTCCCTGTGGATGATAAGTCGGGGAGAATGAGGCTATCATGAATTGTCCCTGTGGATGATAAGTTGGGGGGAACGAGGCTATCCTGAATTGTCCCTGTGGATGATAAGTTGGGGGCTATGAGGCTATCCTGAATTGTCCCTGATGGTAAGTTGGGGGAACGAGGTTATAATGAATTGTCCCTGCGGATGATGAAGTTGGGGGTTATGAGGCTATGCTGAATTGTACCTGTGGATGATAAGTTTGGGGGTTATGAGGCTATCCTGAATTGTCCCCTGTGGATGATAAGTTGGGGGTTATGAGGGCTATCATGAATTGTCCCCAGTGGATGATAAGTTGGGGGAACAAGGCTATCATGAATTGTCCCTGTGGATGATAAGTCGGGGGGGAATGATGCTATCTGCTATCATGAATTGTCCCTGTGGATGATAAGTTGGGGGAACGAGGCTGTCATGAATTGTCCCTGTGAATGATAAGTTGGGGGGAACAAGGCTGTCATGAATTGTCCCTGTGGATGATAAGTCGGGGGAACAAGGCTATCATGAATTGTCCCTGTGGATGATAAGTTGGGGGTTATGAGGCTATGCTGAATTGTACCTGTGGATGATAAAGTTGGGGTTATGAGGCTATCATGAATTGTCCCTGTGAATGATAAGTTGGGGGAACAAGGTTGTCATGAATTGTCCCTGTGGATGAATAAGTCGAGGGAACAAGGCTATCATGAATTGTCCCTGTGGATGATAAGTTGGGGGTTATGAGGCTATGCTGAATTGTACCTGTGGATGATAAGTTGGGGGTTATGAGGCTATCATGAATTGTCCCTGTGAATGATAAGTTGGGGGAACAAGGCTGTCATGAATTGTCCCTGTGGATGATAAGTCGGGGGAACAAGGCTATCATGAATTGTCCCTGTGGATGATAAGTCGGGGGAATGAGGCTATCATGAATTGTCCCCCTGTGAATGATAAGTTGGGGGAACAAGGCTGTCATGAATTGTCCCTGTGGATGATAAGTCGGGGGAACAAGGCTATCATTAATTGTCCCTGTGGATGATAAGTCGGGGGGGGGAATGAGGCTATCATGAATTGTCCCTGTGGATGATAAGTCGGGGGAACAAGGCTATCATGAATTGTCCCTGTGGATGATAAGTTGGGGGAACGAGGCTATCATGAATTGTCCCTGTGGATGATAAGTCGGGGGGAACAAGGCTATCATGAATTGTCCCTGTGGATGATAAGTCGGGGGATCGAATCGAAGTTATAATGAATTGTCCCTGTGGATGATACGTTGGGGGAACGAGCTATCATGACTTGTGGATGATGTGGATGATAAGTTGGGGGGAACGAGGCTATCATGAATTGTCCCTGTGGATGATAAGTCGGGGGAACAAGGCTATCATGAATTGTCCCTGTGGATGATAAGTTGGGGGAACGAGGCTATCATGAATTGTCCCTGTGGATGATAAGTCGGGGGAACAAGGCTATCATGAATTGTCCCTGTGGATGATAAGTCGGGGGAACAAGGCTATCATGAATTGTCCCTGTGGATGATAAGTTGGGGGAACGAGGCTATCATGAATTGTCCCTGTGGATGATAAGTTGGGGGAACGAGGCTATCATGATTGTCCCTGTGGATGGTAAATTGGGGAGGAACGAGGCTATCATGACTTGTCCCTGTGGATGATAAGTTGGGGGAACGAGGCTATCATGAATTGTCCCTGTGGATGGTAAATTGGGGAGGAACGAGGCTATCATGAATTGTCCCTGTGGATGATAAGTTGGGGGAACGAGGCTATCATGAATTGTCCCTGGGGATGGTAAATTGGGGAGGAACGAGGCTGTCATGAACTGTCCATGTGGATGATAAGCTGAGGGGAATAAGCCTAAAATAAGTCGCTCCTGGGTCAGTCAGCCTATCAGTAGGCACACCATCGAGATTTATTTTTAAAAAAAACAAAAAAAAAAAAAACGAAAGTAAATTACCACCTCGGCATTTACTTGAAAGCCTCGTCATTTGGTTGATACTTCTGAATGGAAGAAAAGAGGCTTCCACATCTCATCCAAATTATGAAAAAAAAAATAGTGTCTCTGTCTCAGTCTGTGTCTGTCTGTCTGTCTGTCTGTCTGTCTCTCTCTCTCTCTCTCTCTCTCTCTCTCTCTCTCTCTCTCTCACACCACACACACACACACACACACACACACACACACACACACACACACACACACACAAACACACACACACGCGCGCGCGCGCGCGCACTCATACACACACTTTTCTTTTTCATCATTGCTTTTTATGAATATCTTCCTCTTCTTCATTTGTTAAGATCTGCCTTTCTCTTATGCTAATTGATTGTGCTTGTCACGTGTCACATGAGGATGACTGACGTGATTATTTACTGACATTTACAGACTGAATGCAATGACAGACACGAAAGTTCTCTGCTTCCTAACAATAGTAAAACTCTCTCTCTCTCTCTCTCTCTCTCTCTCTCTCTCTCTCTCTCTCTCTCTCTCTCTCTTTTCTTATCCCCCCACCCCACCCCCATGGATATATGCCTACCAGTAAACATATGGTGAGAATGCACACATAGCATACTTTGGCCTACATACACATGTACACTATAATACCCAGCCCTCTTCTCCGTTGCTACCTTTACTATGATTGACACCACCCGCACGTGCACGTGGACGCACATATCAATATGGACTAGTCCACACACACACACACACACACACA